>PVJX010020768.1:0-32869 GCA_004027295.1 Dolichotis patagonum
GAAGGGTGAGCCTACCAGTCCCAAAGAGTCGCGCCGAGATGCAGGTCTGCGCAGACTTTCGATCCAAACAGCCCAGGCCACTCTATGGGTCCGAGAGTTTCAGGTCCCAAAGAGACAGGCCGAGATGCTGCTTTCTGGGAGACTTCCTGGGGGTGAAGGGGCATATTGTTTTCAACTGTGTGGTCTTCCCACTGTTCTTAAATTACTTGAGGTCAAGGACTGTCATATATATCCCTAGTGTCTAATACAGTAACTGTTACATAGCTGCAACAACAGTAATGATTATCTGAGGAAGAGGAGCACTTGGAAGAGAGGGAGGGAAGAAGAGGAGTAAGATATTAACACTGAGCTTACATCAGAAGTTTTTCGCACTTCTTTAAGTGTTTTGCATATATCTTTTAATTTTCATAGCTCAACAAGTTAATATTATCAATCTCATGATACAGATAAGAAAACACTCAGATCAATTTGTGTTGCTGAAGGAATGAATGGAGTGGGGAAAATCTCTTTGGATTCTAAAAGAAATCAAAAGAGTTCAAATCCTGGTCATGTACATTATTCCACCTTAGAACACTTATTGACCTGTTACAAGTTTCAGTTTGCTCATCTGTAAAATGGGGTTAACATCTACCACACTGTGCTACAGTGAAGATTCAGTGTGATAACATCTGAAAGCACACTGCCTTCTTTGCTGACCCAGAAGAGGTCCTCAAAGAGTAGACCTTCTACCCCATTCTACACTTCCCCTTTAAAAACTTACTAGGCTGGAAGAAAAGAAGACGAGATATCTTTTAATCTTGCCCTCAGCAGTTCTCTAACTTTGGTTGATATTAAAATCTTAGGAAATTTAGTATACATACAAAAGTCTTGCCTTATTTCAAGAAGCCTAGTCCTTCATGTGATCTGTTAGCTAGCCAGTGGTAGTGATAGATGAAATTTGAGATGCATTACTCTTAGACCTGCTCTCCTTAGCTGCTTACCCCTCTGACTCAAATCTAGGAGGGAAGTTTTCAGCCACTTGATGGTTGAAAAAACTTGGCAAACTTTCTTTCATCCTATTTAGAAGGCTCCTCAGAGATTTCCTTGACTTAGCCAACAAGAGACCACAAGGTGTTAAAGGATAAGTAGTTGATAGTTCCTAGAGGGTAAAACATTAACCACTGAATTCGAGAGTGGTGTACATCAGCAACTGAGCTGTATAGTTAATACTAAACTCTATGCAAGCCTCCAGCTAACTAGAACAGCAGGAAATATGAGTGAGCCTATGCACAATAAAGGAGAAAGAGCAGAACGAAAAGGCATTCAGTTTTCAGCTGGTTTAGCAATGCCAATCTCTAAGTTTCAGAGTAACCCAATCCTGACAGAAAATATTACTAGAGATGGGAACTATAATCCCTCTCACAAGAAAGGAATAGTTCAGTAGATTACAGGTTTACATACATACCATGTATCCAGTAAGGTAATATGTAGAAAACAATTATGTTAACATAAGGCTAATATTGATTTTAATCAGTTGTTTAAATTTCAGAATTGTTTTTTTATTTTGGCAAACTTTAACATTTACAATTAATCTTTAAGAAGCCCAAATTCTGCCTAAGAACATGCTAAGTTCACATAAAGAACTTAGTTTTAGGAAATCAACTAGCAATATTGTGTTATTAATGAACTATTTTGTAAATATTGGCTAAATTTTAGGAAAAAATAGCTTTGAGAACATTAAAAGAGTTAAAGTTAGCTTTAAGTTACTAGAGATTCATGCTATCAAAGTTCTATTAACTAGGATTTTACCAAATAGAAAACATTGGAAATTGGTATTTCTGACATTACCCAGTATACATGTTTAACCTACTGGTTACCATTAATTAATTTCAATCACAATGAAATTAAATAAAAGAGCCAATTTTTCCCTCAAAGATTTCTGTCTTCACTTTAGTGTGAAGCACAGTTAATGGAGAATGCTCGTTCCAGATGGCCTGAAAAGACTTCACATTTCAAAGTATATATATATATATATATATATATATATATATATCAAGACATTATTCACTGATTCAATAAAAAAATAGCTAAGAAATGTCTGCACAATGAAAGCTATACTAGAACTTCTTGCATTTTTTTTCTCCAAACAAGTGGTCACCAAGCAGGAATTCCATATACATTCCATATACAGTAGACACTGTAAATGTTTTCACACTAAAGAGAATTATCACATTACTATACAGTGCTGACCACACATATAGATCCTGCTGGTCAGTGATTTCATCATTTTATTAAGCATGTAAAGGCAGTTATCTTCAAACTGAATTGCTACAAGGTAGCTACACAAACACTGTTTGCTTAAAGACAGTGTTATCTAGAGAAAGAAGTCTCTTTGCCAAAGTTATATAAATCATTCTCCAAGATATCTCACAAAATGGGTCAGACTCCTGAAAAATGCTCTATAAGAGTGTGTAAACAAATACCCCCTGAAGGAAAACTGATTATCTAATAGACTAAAGACACTGTATAAAACCAACTTTTAAAAACAAGGTTCATATTGCCATGTGAAATAACTTCATTTTGGTGAGTTAAGCTTCTCCTTAATCAAATTTTGTAGGATAATTACTATCAAGACATTAATTCAATTAAACAAGAAAAGAATGATGAAGGACAAGGAAAGCCTTTCTTATATGATGCTAGAATAGTCTTCCAGAGACACTGCTATCTTCCTTCCTTTTTATTTGTCTATAGGGACCATAAGACTTTAAATCAATGTTCCTTCCGTAATCCAAGTTATATACATTCTAAGTATCTGTTTTAATCCACACAGCAATATAAAGTAACATTTTGTCATTAGAATCTCAAACATTATTCACAATGAGGTTATAGGAGATATTAATATTCATTAAAATATTCATATAATATTTTATAGAACATATCATTAAACCAATGGGCATTTTTAATGCAGCTCTGATTAATTCCAAATTCACCATGAATTTAGCAGACAGCAGAAAATATGCAAGTCCTAAAAGCAGTAGCAAATTTAACAAAACATATTGATACCAAATTTTAAGAAGCCATCAATTTTGTCACCTCAAGCTGATATTTTATTTAGCAAAATTATTACTGGTAGCACCAGGATAATACATAACATCACAGAGCTCCTCTGGAACAACTAGACACCTGCTGACAAGCAAGACATGCTAGCTCTTTCTTTTACGTGAAGACAACAGGGAGTAGGGAAAGAAGGCATAACAAAAAGAAAATAACTTAGGATCTCAGGCAGTTGCCCAGGTGATAGTAAAGTGCTAAACTGAAAAACCTGCAGAAGCTAAGCAGCAGCAAAGATTCCCATCCAGTTCACAGTACCTGTAATAAATTCAGATTGGTGGAATCACAGCACACCCTGGTGACAAAAATGAGCTACCTCTGGCCTGATCAAAGTCACTGAAGCATTAATTTTACCCTCTTTAAAATTAAAAAAAAAAAATAGAAAAAAAAAGAGTAGAATAAGCTACCTTACATTTTTTTAAATCTTCCTGAGAAAAGTAAAAACAGTGAATATGAAAACCTTTATATAATAAAAATGTTACTGCTACTTTTCAATCATTTGGCTTAGTCACTTGTCAGCAGTTTGAACCTGGGAAAATTTTTAGACTGACTCAAATTCAAATTGGGAATTAAAAATAAAAGTCCTCATTTTATAGGGAACCAAAATGGATCACATAAATATTTGAAGCATGTTTATAACAAAATCATGCATACAGAAGGCACTACATGTATTCATTACATAAATGAATAGATCAAACTAATGTAGATACATGATTCCTTTAAGCTGAAAAAAGAGTAATCTCCTTCCCTTCTATCCTCCCTCCCTCCCCACTGTTTCTCCTTTCCTTACTTTTTCCCTTCCTTCTTCCCTTTCCTCCTTCCTTGGTTCTAGGACTGAAGCCAAAATCTTTTAGATGTTAATCATACATACACTCTTACATGTTAATCATACTTACACTCTTACATGTTAATCATACATACACTGTATGATTAATCATACACACTGGATGTTAATCATACATACATTAAACTGTACACCCAGTCCCAAAAGAAAACAATAACATTATAAACTAATACACTGAGGGAATATGCCCTCCATTTTTCTCTTTACGAGCATTTATCTCTTTTAACTTTTATAACAAATCTGCATATCACTAACTCCTTTTATAAATGAAGACAAACAGTAATAGTTTAAGAACAAAACAAGCAAGTAGGAGAGGCAGGATTTGAACCCAGGAATTTGTGTCCCCAAAATCTATGGTTTTAACCTTAGTGAGCCATACTTAGAGTTGATTTTATATATCTGTTCCTATTTTTTTGGATGAGAAATTGAAATGTCTCAGCTAAAGGCTCATAGAGGGTTAGCAGATAAGTAAGGAACTAAGGCACTTTAGCCTATTACATGCATATGATGCCTCAATCCTATACAAGTAGATAGGCATGAAATTCCACCATCACTGAAAACAGTGTCTTGAAACACTCAGGATTACAGATAATCGGAGAATACCTACCCTACCCACCACCACAGCACAATCGAAATATGCTATATTGAATTAGCATATTTCATTAGAGCATATGCTATAATGAATTCTTTTTGGGGTGTGGAAGACTGGCAGGTGTCTTGATTGACTGCATAATATGACCCACCTCTTCATCAGAGTAAATGCCAGGTCTATTGCCAAAACTTATAGTAAATTTCAAATTTATTTCTCTAACATAGGTAGAAAGATCCATAAAGAGGACTGGATAGGATACGAAGGCCACTAGCTACATATTTTGGCCAGTACCCCTGGGGATCAGTTAAAAAATAAGAGCTCTGTAGCAGGTGCATTTTCCCTGAGTATGCCAAGCTTTGACAAAGGAAGAAAAACCAGCCAGCTCTCTACCCACAAGTGTTCGCTGCAAGTTATCTAGCAGCAGCCAAAGCTGAAGTATACAAAGTGCTTTACTACCAGCCTCTGCAGCAAAAAAAAGTAGATACTGTAACATCATTAGTGAAGACACTAGGAGATGCATTGGAAATATAGGGTATATCTGCAAGATGTGCAACAATTACAGCTCAGGGCTTTCACCACTACACAAAAATTAATCAACCCCATTGTAGTTGTACTGAACCAGTCTAAATCAGATGCTTTTATGCGCAGACTCAAGAGCATTGATTTGGGAACTCCCTTACATTTCCAGGAACATAAAGAGAGGAAAAAATATCTTTTTACATAAAAAAGTTTATTATTTATGCATCTTTTACAGATATTATAATGAAAATAATGATCATTTAAAACAATAAATGTATATTCATATGCTAAAACAGTTTACCTGGTACAGTCAAAATCCTAGTAAATGCAATGTGTCACAGATCATTTCTTAGTATGTATTTGTATTTCACAAAATCCTACCAATGCAATGATTTCATGAACTATAAGCATTTTCCTCAGTAATTCAAGATTTACTACTAATATGCTGCATACATGAAATAGACTTCTACTCTAAAACTGTTAAGCAAATGCTTTACCACTTCACATGTTTGGTTAAATGTTGTCGTTCACACATGTTATGTATTTATCTCAGAATAGTACAGCCTCAACTTCACTTCAATATTAGCATGGTGCCAATTACACCCAGAGTGGCAAAACACAGAACAATAATTAATACAATGTCTTACATCATCTTAAATTATTTACAATTTTTTCTGTATAAAGTACATAGATACAGGGAAATGTTCTATTCAAATGCATTCTAAATATGAATATTTATATTTTATTGCTATATATACTGTGAATGACTTATCAGAATAATTCAGCACATCAGACATTTTTCTTCTTTGCTGGAAAAAAATATTTCTCTTTAAAGACAGAGCAATGAAATTCTCTAGAAAAAAATTTTTCTTCTTTCATTTCCCAAATATAGTCTCTACTCATTTACCTTCAGAACAGGAAAATCATTTTTCCAGATTTATAAAAGTACAATAGACAATTAAATACTTATTTAAGATATGCAACAAAATTTTTTTTCAGTACTGGGGAGTGAAGCCAATGCTTCATGCATGTCAGGTAAACACACTACCCTCAACTACTCCTCCAGCCTTTTATACTTTATTGTGAAAGGGTCTCATTCCTTTGCCTATGTTGGTCTCAAATTTATGATCCTTCTGCCTCAGTTTCCCCATTTGCTGGGATTATAGGTATGGATCATGATGCCCAGAAAAAAAAATTTAATATATGTATACATTGTGAAATTTTTCCTACAATCAAGCTAATTAGCAAATCTTACACATATGTACCTCTTAAGTGAATGTTGCAAATACTTGAGATATATTCTTCTTACAAATTTCAAGCATATACTATATTAACTATAGTCACCATGCTGTACATTAGACCTCCAGAATTTATTAATCTTATAGCTAAAACTTTGTACCCTTTGACCAAACTTTCCTCATTTCTCATCTCTCAGCCACAGGCAACCACCATGCTATCTGCTTCTATGACATCAACATTTTTAGATGCCACATATTAGTAAGATTATACAGAATTGTCTTCGTGTGCCTGTCTAATTTCATTTAGTATAATAGTCTCCAGGCTCATCCATGTTGTCACAAGTACAGGATTTCCTTCTTGTTTAAGGTTAATATTCTATTACATGTATCTATATAAAAGATACACATACATATTATAAGCATATATCACATTTTCTTTACCCATTTATTAGTTGATAGACACTTGGGTTGTTTCCGTGTCTTGCCCATTGTGAATAATGCTGCAATGGACATGGGAGTGCAAGTAATATATTTTCAACATATTAATTTCATCTTTGGAAATATATCCAGAAGTGGGATTACTAGGTCATATAATAGCTCCATCTTTTACTGTCTTGAGGAATACCCATATCATTTCTTGTAATGGCTGCATCAGTTTATATTCCTACCAATGATACACCTTTTCTCCACATCTTTACCAACTTTCTTTCCTCCCTTTTTTTCTTTCTTCCCTTCCTTCCTTTTTCTTTCTCCCTCTTGGCTTGTGTTTCCCTGATGATTTGTGATATTGACCACCTTTTTTTCAGATTCCATATTTAATTTTTTTGGGGGTGTGCCAGGGATCAAATTCACAACCTCACACTTACCAGGCAGGCACTTGAGCCACTGAGCTAAACCCCTGGCCCTATTTTTCTAATTTTCAAAACATTTATTACCATGTTTTCAGTACACTGATTACATTTATCATCAGTTGGTCTATGTACGTATCACATCTTAATTCTTTTTCTCACACCCCACCCCACCTCTCACTCCCCACTACCTACAACACTTAGTCCCCTTCCCATGTATAGAAGTTCTGTTTTCACACCATTTTCCCTCTTTGATTTCCTTATTTCATCCCTTTCCTTCCCTCCCTCCATCTCTTGTTCACCCATCCATTTGAAAAAGATCTTCCTACTTCCTGTTTATCTGTCTTCTATTTTGTTCTCTCTCACACAAATGTGACATGGTTTCTTCTATAAGAAAAAACATGCAATATTTAAGCTTACAAGTCGAACTTACTTAATATTTGTTGGCCATTTGTCTTCTTTAGAAGAATAGCTACTATTTACTCATATGAGTTATTTGTGTTACTATTGAGTTATATGAGTTCTTTGTATATTGTACATATTAACTCTTTATGGTTTACACATTTTTCTCCCAGTTAGGTTGCATTTCATTTTGCTAATTGTTTCTTTTGCTTTGCAAAAGCTTTTTAGTTTGGAATAGTCCCACTTCTTTACTTTTTCCTTTTGTTACCTGTACTTGTGGCATCATATCCTTAAAAACAGTGCCAGGACTAATGTCATGGAGCTTTCTATTTATGTTTTATACCTTAGCACCTTTATCAAATATTGGTTGATTGTGTACGTGTGAGTTTGTTTCTGGGCTATATTCCTACTTTTCGGCCAGTACGATGGTTTTGTGATTACAGATTTGTAATATAATTTAAAATCTGAAAGTCTGATGCCACCAGTTTTCACTTTTTCAAGATTGATTTGGCTGTGTGGAGTCTTCTGCGATTCTACATGATTTCTAGGATTGTTTCCCTAATTCTCTGGCAAAATTCCACTGAAATTATGATAAGAATTGCACTGAATTTGAATATCACTTTGAGAAGTATGGTCATTTTGATAATTTTGGTTCTTCTGACACATGAACACAAGTTAGCTTTCCATTTATTGGTGTCTTTTTCAATTAATTTCATCAATGTTTTATCATTTTTGGTATGCAGATTTTTCATCTTCTTAAATTAATTCTTAAGTATTTTATTATTTTTATGCTATTGCAAATGGAATTGTTTTCTTGATTTCTTTTCTAAATAATTCTTTACTATTCTACAAAAATACAGCCAATCTTTGCATGCTGATTTTGTATCCTATATCTTTATGAAATTTATTATTTTTAAAAATTATCGGAGGGACCCTTTGAAAATACATATGATATATATATGAAATCATGATACATATGAAATACGAACTATATATATGAAATCATGTCAATCGGCAACCACATTCTTCCTAATTTTGAGGACTTTTATTTTCCTCATTTAATTGTTCTGTCTAGCACTTTCACCTGTACCTAATTTGTTGAGAGTTTTTAGCCTCAAAGTATGTTGAATTTTGTCAAAGAATATTTTTACCTGTGTTGTGATAATCATATGGTACTGTTCTTCATTTTGTTGATGTGGTTACAACATTCATAGATTCCCATGTGCTAAAGACAAATACAACTTAGAAAAAGCTAATCAAGTTTGATTTTAAAAAATTCTGGGGACAGCCAGACCCCAGCCTTTCTCCTTGAGTCAGCGCCATTTGCAGATTGCAAAGGCAGAGAACAAGGCCTCATCAGGAAATGATCCCTGCCTGGCAAACATATCATTTTCACTGTTTTGTTAGGTTGGGTTTTATTCTCTTTTGTTTTGTTTATGTTAAATCTGATGGCATGAACAGCTATTTTAAAGATAGCAAGAGATATTATGGTAGCTATTTTGGATTTACTAGTGGCTCTTTTGAAGTCCTTTATTGCATTCATTGTTTTATTTTTATTGTTTCTATTCTGTTCTGTTTGATTTTTACTATGTCTGAAGGTATCTGCAGCTATTTTGAAGACAGAAAAATGCATTATGGTAACTGTTGTTGATTTCATAAGGTTTTGAAGTCCTGTATCACTTATACTGGTTTATTTTGATTGGCTTTATTCTGTTCTATTTTCCTTGGTTTTATCTTCTTTAAAATAAATTTTAAAATTTTTCTTTAAAAATTCAATTCATACTTCTACCAGCAAAATTCAAATGTCTGACAAACTGTAATTGTGAAATAATAATTGTTTTAATTTGCAGTTCTCTGACTTGCTTTCATTGAATATTTTCCATGTTTATGTGATATTTGCATATCTTCTTTTATGAAATGATTTTTCAAGAGCCTTCTTAATTAACAGGAATGGTCAATCATTTTCCCACGAATCCCTCATATGTGTTTATAGCACTAATTAGACTTCTTCTATTTCACCTTGAAGCCTTCCACTTAGCATTTCTCTTTGTTCATTTGTTGGTTGGTTGGTTTATAATGGAGATTGAGGCCAAGTCCTTTGCATTTAGCTATACTCCTATCAATTTCTATTTTTTATTCTGAGACAGGCTCTTACTATGTTGCAAGTCGCTCAGGACTTGATCTTGTGGTCTTTCTGACTCAGTTTCCAAAGTGCTGGGTTTATAGGTATGCACCACCATGCCCAGCCTTTATGAATTTCTCATAAGGCAGAATTAATGGTGTTAAACTCCCTCAGCTTTGTCTGAAAAAAAATCTTTATCCCTCCATCATTTATGAAGGATAGTTTTTCTGGGTAAGGTACTTGGTGATTTTTTTTTGTTCCCTTTTCAGCATTAATATAGTATCTCATTCTCTCCTAATGTGCAAGGTTCCTGCCAAAAAATCTATTGATATGCCCTTGTGGGGACTGTCTTGTATATAGATCATTCTCTTTTTTCCTTGAGGCTTTCCAAGTTCTCTTTCATCTTTGACAGTTGATATAAAGAATCTTTGAGAAGACATCTTCAGATCATATCTAACTGAAAATCTTTAAAACTAATTACCTAGATGACCATCTGTTTCCTCAAATTTCGAACAGTTTCAGCCATCAGTTCTTTAAATAAATTGTTTCTTTCTATCATTCTTGTCCTTCTAGAATTCCTATAATGCAAAAGGTAGCTCTCTTGAAGCTGTCCCATAAATTCCATAGGTTTTCATCATTCGTTTGGATTCTTCTTTTGTCCTTTGACTAGATATTTTCTAGTGACCTGACTTCAAGTTCAGAGATTCTTCTGTTTCATCAAATCTGCTATTAATCTCTCTATTACATTTTGTTCATTTCATTCATCATATGTTTTAGTTCCAGTATTTCTGTTTTGTTCTACCTTTTCATATGATTTCTACCTTTTTATGTAACTTCTCATTTTGTTTCATGCATTTTTTTAAAAATTTCATTGTGCTGCCTAACTGAACTCTCTATATACTTCTATGCCCATGACATATTTTAGTATTAGTTTTCTTTTCCTGCAAGAACATTAGAATCAAGTTTAAGAAAAATTAATGATCATGCTTATGAATTATGTACTTTACCAAAATAAATCTTTTTAATACAGAAAGGACAAAAATAATCATGAATACCAATTATACAGCAAGTGGGAATTTATATCATATATAAGATTTTTAATAAATAATTTTAAACCATGAAATGATGAAAACATATTTGCTTTTTAAAAAAATTCCTCTCATTCAGTTGTTTACAACTTTGTTGCCATTATTGTGGTAAGAATTGTGAATTTCTTACACACTTGATAGAAATAGCCTCATGACAATAAATTATAAAGTAACTATCCTTTTGCAGCATGAGAATAATTAGAAAATCCCTGCTTGTTGACATACATTTGTAATTCTCTTTATAAATGAAAAAGTTAAATGCTGACCAAACTCTAGTTAAATATAACTAAGTATATTAGACTCATATAATATTCATAACAATGAAGATAAACTGCTCCTTCTCAAACAGCATGGTTTTCTCATGAAATAATAAAGTCAAAGTGTTTAGGGGAAACATAATCTCAAGCAATTTCCAAAATTGTATTGTAAGTAGGAAGTCTATGTTTAGAATGCTACAGTCAAAAAAATAAGGTTTTGTATTTACATGTAAGATTCTGTCTGAAAGAAAACTGTGACTTGGTATAAAACAGGGTGCCAAGTATTATGAAATAGAATCCTAAGTAAAATCTAGATTCAGAAATTTGATAGAAAATACTGGAACCTTTGAGAAGCAAACCTCTTGACCAAGATTAACATGCAGGATGTCAATTAAGGAGTACTTCTAGAATCAAACCTATGAGACAAAAGTCTTGGTTAATCGCTCAGAACACTCTGGAACTAGAATGGTCATTAAAAGTTTTACCTAGCTGGGACAAAATGGCAAGTCCTACTTAGACCTACAGCAATCAGTTACTGACTTTGGGACAAAGTGGGAAGGAGTCTGCCCTAGTCAAGTTGGCTCCCTGCAGCAGAGCCAATCACTGAAGTCATACTACCAGCAATTAAAGCAACATGAAAGCTAAGTGGCACAGATGTTCCTTGATTTAAAATGGAATTATATTCCAACAAAACACCATTAATTTGAAAATATAAAACAGAAAGGCATTTAATATATCTAACTTATTAAAAATCATAGCTAAGCAACAGTGTAAAGTATCTTTCATATTACCATCATGATTGTGTGGTTGGTTGCAAGCTCACTGCTCATTGCTATCACCAGTATCACAAGAAAGTATTATGGAAAAAAAAGAAAGTATTATGCCATGTATTGTTAATCTAGGGAATGATCAAAGCTCAAAATACAGTTTCTCTTGAATATCACCATCATAAAGTAAAAAGATCACAAATTGATCCATGAAAAATTGGTAATTTAAACAAAGAATTTAGAGATTTAAGAAACAAATATCTTAAGCCATACCAGAAACATTATGTGTTTATCAAGGTATATATGACTTGTTTTACCATTTAATTCAGACTTCTATACAAATGTCACTCAGGATTTACTCTGAAATAGTACCCCTTTACTGTGTTTCATTCTTTGATGGTGCTTATCACTGCCTGATATTTTAATACATGCTTTCTTTATTAGATATTACCTGATACTCCCATTGGACTATATGTTTCAGAAAAGTATTAATTTTATTTTTTCACCAATCTAAACCCAGGTTCCAAAGTAATATGGGGAAAATAGTATATAATTTATATTATATTATATTATATTATATTATATTATATTATATATTATACTAACCTATAGCATAATAGCTATAAGTTGAACAGCTCTTATATGAAATGTATATGACAAGGTTCCAAATTTTTAGTTTTAAATTGTTTAGATTTTTAAATAGTTTAGTACACATAATGAGGGACCTTGGCAATGGAACCCATGTCTAGGCATGAAATTCATTTATATTTCATATTCACCTTACAACCTGGTTAAAGGCAATTTTATATAATATTTTTAGCATGCCATGTCAGCACTCAAAAATTTTGAATGTTGAAGCATATTAGATTTTAAGATTAGTGATACTCCACCTGTGTTTATACATTATCAGAGATCACTTAATATTTGTATTGAGAATGATAATGATTTTTCATCATTGGTAACACTAAAAATATTTTCTTCAAATTAAATATCAAAGATTGTTAACAACCAAGGTCCTGGAAGAAAACTATAAAATGTATAACTAAGAATTTTTAGGTAAGTCATTATGATATCTAATTTTATGCATCAACTTAACTTGTTCACAAGTTGTCCATACATTTGATCAAGCACTATTCCAGATATTTCTGTGAGGCTGTTTTTGGATGTGATTAGCATTTAAATCACTAAACTGCAAAGCAGATTATTCTCCCTAGTGTGGATACACTTAACCCAATCAGTTGAAGTTTAAGCATAATAGAAAGACTGGCTCTTTCTTGAATATGAGAATTCTTCCTACTCTTTTGACATGTAACTCAAATTAAAATATCTGCTCTGAGCCTCAAGTGAATTATACCATCAACTCCCCTCAGCCTCCCAGTTGGGCAACTACAGATCTTGAGACCTGTCAGTCTCCAAAATAACATGAACAATCTCTTATAACAAATAAACATTATATATAATCATTGTACAAAATAGTAAAATAGTAACATATATTAGTAATAGAATATGTATTCTATTAGTTCTGTGTGTCTGGAGAATTCTGAGTAATAGAGTCATCTTACTTAAATGAATTTCTAAGTATAAAAGGAAAAAATATATAGAACCCTAATAAATATATATTGTGTTATTCTCTATGATGAACATTAACCATCAGTTGGATCCTATCTATTAATGTGTTGCTTTTAATGGGTATATTTGGGCAGGGGGAAGTTCTTGTAACAGGCCTTTTCTCTTTAAGGAAGAAATCCAAAAAACTAAAACTATATATATATATATATATATATATATATATATATATCAAATGCAATATATTGAAATGCAATATATATAAGTATATATTGAAATATATATTGAAATGCAATATATATAAGTATACATATTGTTCCCTATATATACTTATGATATATATATAAGTAAATATATATATATACTTATATATATTGCATTTCAATATACTGCATTATATATTTTATCTTCAATATATACTTCAATATATATATTTCAATATATATTTCAATATATATATTTCAATATATACTTATATATATATATTGCATTTCAATATGTACTTAAACTTCAAAGCTTAAAGGCTATCAGTAAAGTCAAAGGCCATGAGGCACACCCTTATCCAAATGTAGTATCACAATACCTTCAAATGCAAAAAGGTAATTCTGGATTAAAGGCCTCTTAGGAGTCTACATGCCTATGTCTCCTTTCACCAGTATAAATAATCAAAAACTAACTGGGTTTCAAGCGGAACGTTTAAATTGACATCTGATATTGTTTCATCCAGTATAGAAATATATTTATTAGTGCATATCAGTAATTCATATCATTTGGATATGCTGGCCCATGCATATAACACATTTTGATTATTTTCATCCCCATTATTCCTCTCTTTCCCCATCCTCCAACTGCTTTCTCCATCTCTAAAATTCTACCTTTCACTTTATACATGCCTCTCTGACATGGAAATATTTTTTAAATTGTCATTATTTTTTTCAAAGTTTCTATACTCACAGACCTTGAAGATAAAATTTAAACAACACTTGGTCTTTCAAAGGAAATTCATTAAGAAGATTCTACTTACTTAAAGACATAACTTATCTCAAAAACATGACAAATAAATCTCAATTTGCTCCTATTTCAAAGGAGTGTCTCTGCTGAGCTCAAAAGAAAATGTAGAATTTAAACTCTTTTATCCCCCACAAGATAATAATTGGCAAGCCCAGCTAATGGGTTATTTATGAACTTTCAAAATAGTGCTATTTCATTTCAGGCCTCCAAAATAGGACTAAACTGCTTTAATTAATTGTCCTTTGATACATGTAGGTATGTTCTTGATTTAAAGGAGAAAAGTCAAATATTTTTTCTACAGTTCTTGCCACCTGATTTGTTTATTTTATACTGAACATTCTCTTTTCCTGATCAGAGCCATTTCTAACAATGTAAGAAAATCTGCCTCTTGGTAAACTCACCTGAGCCATTTTGAGTTCATACGACGTGTCTTGTAGACACAATGACATCATCTTTTTCAGTTTGGAATATGCCACCTAATAAGTGGCCATTCGAACATACAGACACCAGTGATATATGGACACAGAAGCTATTAAAGGCTATAGCAAGAAGGCAGTCATTTGCCAGCCAAGGAGAGAGGCCTCAGAGCAAACCAAACCTACTTGATTTGTTCTTGGACAAATTTGGACTTGGACTTCTGCCATTCACAAGTATGAAAAAATAAATTTCTGTTGTTCACATACCTAATGTGTGGCATTTTACACATTGGCACAAGGGCACTGGTACATTTGCTTCAGGTACCAGTAAGTTTACACAATCCTACCAGCCCAAAGGAAAAAAAGGATACAACAAATCAACAACTAAACTTTAGCTAAAACAATGTGATAATTATACAGGATGCTGAATTTTCACAAATTATACGCTGGTTAATTCTACCTAATCTAATCCAGTCCAACTCAATCCAAACCAAAAAACTTAGCTATTTCTTTTGAGAAACTCTAGGGATTCAAAGACAAATGAAACATGTTCTTTGCATTATTTTGCTGCTAGTTTAAAAAACAACTAATACATTTGAAAAAGGTTATATAGCATATACTCGTGAAACTACGGTTGAATATTCCGAATCTACAAATCTGAAATTTGGATTTTAGAGCACTTAGATTTCAGACATTTTGGATTAGGGATCCTCAGCTCATAGAATATATGCAAATATTTCAAAATCTGAAATCTGAAACATTTCTGGTCCCAAGCATTTTGGGTAAGAGATATTTAATCTGGACAGAAAATAGAACAAATTTTTATCAGTGCATCATTAAACAATTAAAGTATGTTATAGACATATATTCAAAGTGATACATGTTTCATAAATGTGTGCTTACATATATAGTACGTGAATTGCACCAGCCTGACAAGCACAAGGTCATGAGTTTGATCCCTGGTACCCCCCACCCCCCCAAAAAAAGAACAGTTGTTCTAAGTAGTACAACTAGGGTGATTTTAATTTTCTGGGGGTTTTTTCTTAACTTTAGTGAAAACATGATTTTTGTATTTGAAACATGATCAAAAATGATGTCTTTAAAAGTGCCATTACCTCAAGAAAGAATGCCTAAACCTGAAATTATATAATGTTTACTCAAGAAGATTAAAGAGAACAATGTTTAAGAAGTTCACACTAAATTCTGCAGGTTTTGTTATTTTTTAAAGTAAAAGCCATATAATACAAAATTAACCTTTTGTTTAAAAATGTTTTTAAATGTAGGTTTGCAGTACATGCAGTTTACAATCATCTTGAGGGTGGGTACATACACATAATACACCTTGTTCCTTCTTTTTTTAATTTTATTTTATTTTTAAAAAGAAAAGAAAATTTTAAAAGACAAAATAGAAAAAAACAAGAAAAAACAACACAGAATTCAAAAAAAATTAACATCATAAAATCACTAGTTGATACATTACATATTGTCATCTTAACAATAGTTGTTAAAGCTACAAAATCAAGAATAAAAAGTGGCTAGACACTCAAACATTGACCGTACAATCTCTTCCGTTCAATGATCTAACAAAATCTCAGTAATATGGTCATCTATCTTACACACTATACTTGTCCCTAACCCTTTCCTTTCCCACCCTTCTCCTACAGTTCCTTTTTTCATTCTTATTGATATTATTAATTCTAGCATGTTTATGTTTACATTCATTGAGGTTATTAGTTTACTGTACAGGATGTCTCTTTATTCTACTTATTTCCTTTCCACTCACCCTCAAGCCTTGCCTGTGGTTTCTTGGACCACTTCCCATTTGTAAGAATCCATCTCCTTGCCTCCTTCTAAAAATCCATCTTTTATTATTCTGTTTGCATTTTGCCTTATTCAAATGAGGGATACTATGTGGTATTTAAGCTTGTGTGTCCGATTTACTTCATTTAACATATTTTCCAGGAGCACCCATTTTCATACAGATGTCTCAAATTTGTCCTTCTTTATAGCTGAGTGGTACTTATGTGTAGGTATCACCTTTTTTTATATATCCAATAACCTGTTGATGCATATACGGCTACTTCCAAGATATTGTGCTGCTATAAACACTGATATAGATAGATAGATAGATAGATAGATATCATTGTAGTATGATATATTAAGTTTGGGGGAAAGATATCTAAAAGGGGATATCTAGGTCATATGGAATTTCTAATTTTAGTTCTATGAGATATCTCCATATGGCCTCCCATAATGGTTTTGCTAGTTTACATTCCTGTCAACAATGTAGAAGGATTCTTGTATCCTCTATTCTGTTTCATTGATCCACATGTCTGTTTTTGTTCCAGTACCATGCCATTTTTATCATTGTTGCTTTGCATTAAATTCTGTGAATCTAGTTATTCTTTTATGAAGTGATATTCATGTGACATAAAATTAACCTCTTAAAATAAGCAATTCAATAGCATTTAGCACATTAACAGTGTTGGACAATCACCACCCCTCTTTAGTTCCAAAATATTTCATCACCCCAAAAGAAAATCTCATACTCATCAAACAGGACTCCTTTATTCCTTGTTACTACAATTCTACCATCTCCATTACCTGTTCTGAATTTTTTTTCTTAAAATACGATTTTATCAAAGCAATTTGGTGCTTACTAAACTTAGTAACACTGAAAAACAGGTGTCTGAGGTTTAGAAATTAAAGAACCAAGTAAGTATCCTGGAAAAAAAATATTAAATGAAGAAATAATGTAGGACTGGGGGTTTAGCTTAATGGTAGTTGTCTGATGTATTAGTGGCTCTGCATTTGATACTCAACATTACAAAAGAAACAGTGTAAGGTCTCCTGGAAACCAAATTGTTTTAAAAAATTCCAAACATGTCAGTTGCTATGTATTGTTCATCACTAATTAATCTGATTAATTGAAGTGGCCAAAAGGATTTAAATGGTTTATGGTTTGCTTTTTAGAAATTGCAACATCCTACCATTTATAATACAGTCTCTTCTTCCACATGACTCTAAAAGAAAATTTCGATTTTCAAAATAATGCAATTTTTATGAAGAACTTGACACTCATTGGTATTATTAATGACAAGACCCAAACAGCAGGTACTAAGCTGGGCCGGTGGCATATGCCTGTAATCCCAGCACTGAGAGACTGAGGCAGGAGGATCACTGTGAGTTGGAGACCAGCCTAAACTACACAGTGAGTTCAAGACTGGTCTGAACTACATGGCAAGATCCTGTCTCAAAAAAAAAAAAAAAAACGGTTACTTCAGATGCTCCAACATACTTCTTCCGCTCTTTAGAAGCCATCCTTTAATGCACCATGAAAAATGGCTAACTCAGCACCTTTTGGTAGGCATATTGTATACAACGCATTCTACCGCATAGCATCTGACTTTTAGCTTCCGACTTACCCATTTGTAGTGACTGGAGAAGTCACCTCTCTGAACGTTTCATTTCGCATAAATGAGAAAGTGGGTGGAGGGCTGCTGAGAGCTTTGATCACAATAATATCATCTGCATTATCTTTAAAAGCCTTGTCTCCAAACGTGGCAGACACAGGCACATAAGTGCTGCTTTCCCATCTTTCACTCCCGGGTCCATGGTCCTTTTCTCTCCCTTTTAATCTCAATTTGGGGTTCTAAAAGAGTAACAAAGTACTAGTAATATATCCAGTGCTCCTTTGTCCCCAAACAGGGATGACAGTTGTGAACTTTCTGGCAGCACCAAAAGGCAGAAATACCCACCCTTGTCTACCTTTCCTGCCCTTCCATGTGAAACACTCAGCCCTGAGGCAATTGTTCTGGAGACTCCAAAACTAAGAAGCACATGCTGGCCTCGATGCAGTCCCTATGGAAGGGACTGGGGTCTCCAGGCCCATGATGGGACCTCCAGAAGTGGAAGCTGATGGCAGTGAGGATTGGCTGTTGCTGCCGCCATCAGGAGGGGAAGGACAGCAGCCATTCTTGAATATTTTATATAAATGGAAATATAATTTATTTGACCTTTGGTGCCTGATTTATTTCATTTAGATACAGAAATGCCTCCAGACACATTCAGCTACTTAATCCTTGACAAAGGAGTCAAAAGCATAAATTGAGGAAAGCCTATTAAATAAGTGGTGCTGGGAAAACTGAGTCACTGTTTGCAGAAGATTGAAACTGGACACATTTCTCTATGTACTAAATTAAAATCAAAATGGATCAAGGATCTAAACATTAAAACAGAAGCATTAAACCTACTGGAAGATAAAATACGTACTTGAAGTTATAGGTATAGGAAAGGATTTTCTAAACAGAAAAGCAGTTACAAAAGAGTAACAGCTGGAATCAATGAACAGGATTACAGATACAGCAAATTAAAAAATTTTTGTACAGCAAAAAAAAAAAATCAATTAGTAGTGTGAAGACACAATCTACAAAATGAGAAAAAAAATGGGGCTGGGGATTTAGCTCAGCAGCATAAGTGCCTGCCTGGCAAGCACAAGGTCATGAGTTAATCCCTGGAACCAACAAAAAAACAAAAGAGAAAAGTTTTCCAGATATTCCGTAGACAGAGGACTAACATCTAGAATATATAAAGAACTTTTAAAAAATTAGACCACCAAAGACCCAGTCAAAAAATGAGCAAGTAAAATGAACACTTTATAGAAGAGGAAGTACAAATGGACATAAATATAGGGAAAAAAAATGTTCCGCATCAGTTACGGTTAATACATTCTAGACATAAGTCTAGAAGCTTAACTAAGTAACTCAGCAGCTTTACATTCTGGGGTATAGAGGACCAGCAACTGCCCTAGAGTGGTGTTCATTGTGTCAATTTGAGAAAGTCAGAAGTTTAAGTGATTCAGCAGGAGGCCAGTGTTCTTACTTTGTAATCATCCTCAATCTGTGCAAGAGGAGGGCATGGACATGGTGTGAGTGCTACACCTACCCAAGGGGCATAGCCTGCTTACAATATAAGGGAGGAAAAGAGGCTTGATCTTCTTCCCTTTTGCTCTTGTTGCTTTGCTGTCTTCTAGGCCCTTGAACTGTTGCCTCTCTGCCATGCCACCCCACCTTGGAGCCAGCTAATTAGGAACTGAAACCTCCATAAACTGTGAGCTAAATAAACCTTTCCCCCTTTTATTTTGGGTGTTGAGTATTTTGTCACAGCAACAAGAGAAAAGTAACCAAGACAGCATCTCTGGTCATTACAGAAATGCAAATTAAATCAATACCAAGATTCTATCTTATACTAGAAAGAATGGCAATCATCAAGAAATAAAAAATAACAAATGATGGTGAGGCTGTAATCCAAACAGAATCCCTGATAACAGGTTTGAGTTAAACTACAATTTAGAAAAAAAAAAAAAGACACCAAGCAGTGTCTAATGCTGAATAACCAATGTATTTATCAGACACTAGAAATGAGTTTTATGGACTTGACAGATACATACTTTACAGGGAAGAGCATCTGATCCCCACAGGAGTCTAAGATGGAAAAGTCAAGGTGACAAATGTGAAAAGTAAGCAGATGGAGTTATTATATACTTGCATACTTGTACAGAATTTCTACACAAGATACTATCTGTCCATTTATTATCTAGTGTTCCCAGGATCACAGAATGGGCCAGAAGAAAATTTTCAAATATTTATCCTGATACCCTTTGAAAAGGAACTATTCATTTTATCATATAAGAAAATAAATAATCTGTAATAGGATCATTTTGGGGAACCTTCTTATAGCTGTCTTCTAATGAGAAGTCCCAGATCTTTTTTATAAGAAAAAAAGAGCTGCAGATTAACTGATGAGGGAAAAGTATGGATTAATTAGACAATGCTAACAGGAATAATGTTTCAAAATAGTTTCCTATATTCTTCCCCTAGGCACAATATTTTTATAGTTCTTATTTACAAGCACTGAAAATTGTGCAAGGATGCAGGCATTTTACTTAATTGTCACAATGATCCTAAGACTCATGATCTCCATTTTAAAGGGAAGGAAACATTCAGAGAGGTTACGTTACCTTCATTGGATAGTAAGTGAAAAAAAGAGAGGATTCAAATCCAAAATACTAGTGTTGCTGCAAGCATAAATGTATTTATTTTACAAAACAATTTCTGAAAGTAGGCAAAACTATCAGGGTTAGGAAACTTAACCAATGACAGAGGCCTGAATCAGTCCAAGAAGACTTATATAATATTATTGATAGCCTAGAAAAATCAAGAAAATATGCCTTTTTTACAACAGGAAGAAATTAAAGAGGAAAAGGGATTCATCAGTTTCTCTGAATTAAAAGAAAACCAACTTTAAAATAGGCAGTAATTGAAATAACTCACACCAGTTACAGATTTTCAATATAAAAGAATTTTAAAAATAGATTCCCAAGACATAAAATTAATAAAGCAATTTAACAACTTTTGCAAACAAAAGATCAATACTTTTATTAAAAGACATCTTTTATTTTTGTCATTTCAGGAAAAGGAGATCAATAGAAAAACAAGGGTTACTAGAAGAAAACATTTCTGTTCAAGTGTTTCCTTTCTCTAATCAACAACAAGCCAAAACTAATCAGCAACAATGCAATACAAAACTACTTCAGTAGTTTAATCATACCAAATTATACTACCACAGTTGGAAATTTTGTTTACCAGCCATGTTTCATCCAACCGAAAATTTCAAAAGATAAAAAATGTACTGTATATTTTAATGCAAGCTATATTGTTTCAAAATTATAGAAAAAAATGAGTGTTAAAGACCTCCAGAATCTAACCTATAGTATCAGTTTCATATCATGAAGTATATGTCAAGTTTCTGCAGAATTACAAAGTATGGTAAGTAGCACACAGAATTAAATCAAAGCAAATAAGTGCCAGGAGACCTGAGTTTACTCGTGCTTCTGCCACATGTGGTCTGCACGTCTTTCACTGTGTTACTTCTTTCCTCTAGGCTGTTTCCCCATCTGTAACATGAAGTATCTGTCCTGAATTACTTTTCCATTCATTTCAGTCTTTAAAATTATATGACACTCTGAGACAAGATCACTTTCCAACTTCCTAATCTATAAAGACATGAGCTCCTAACAGTATCAAAATTAGAGTTTTCCCATTTCCATGCTTACTTCAACGCTCTAATAAATGTGATACCATATTTGAACAAATTATCACACATTAACATTATAAAATCAAAATACTGTCTTAAGTTTCAGCATAACTACCAGCCTTTATATAGCCTTATGCCTATATAATAAACCCAAATTTTCCTATTCAGTCAAGCAAGAAAAAATGAATACGTACACCCTCCTTTCTAGCATTAAAAATCTTAGCATAGGCTACTTAATATAAATTTCAAATGAGAAAGGCAAAAACAACCAGGGTTACAGTAGGTTCTTAACATTTGTAAGTTAAAAGAATAAAATATCTCTAATTGCAAGGATTGGCTTATTCAGGATGTTTTTGACATCAGTTCAGGTATGCTACAGAAATGCCTCAAACATCAACAGTAATAATATGGACAGGTGTTAAAAAATCAGTTATCAAATTGTCATTTATAACATGCTTTCCAGCTCAATACTGGACTCATGAAAGAAAACTGAACACTCATATTCTTATAGAAATCTTTTTACAAAAGACTACTGTAGTTGAGAAAAACCTATATAATTGTAGACAATAAGCTAGATCTAGATCATCCAGAGAAGAACAATGAGACCAAAAAAAAAGGAAAGTCTGGAAAAGTTATTTTTTGCCATGAATTTTAGAGAAATGCAGGGGCTAATGGCCATTTCTAGGGTGTTTCTTCCATTGTTAACCTCCACCAAAATAATATTGTTTAAAAATTAGATTTTAAAGTTCCATTTAAACATCAAAAGGAGTGCTTTTATAAGCCAGAAATCCTCAAATTTTTCTTAAGGGTGATTTCCATTTTCCCTTATCTAAGCAACAATGGAGTGAGTCATGTTCAGATTTAAAGGTTGTATATTACTATGCAGAAAGGATGCCAGTGACGGAGTCCAACAAATTCACCATTTGAGACTTAAGTCTCAAATCCTCTGGGTTCTATCCATAACATTCTAATGCATTCTAAAATTTGAAGAAATACCATAAATCAAGAAAAAGTTCAGTGCATTCAATTATAAAAAAAGGAAAACATTTTGTATAAATAAAACTCATAACCAAATAAATAAGAAAACATATGTAGCAAATATCACAAATTACTAATATTTAATATTAATAATTTAATAATACTAATATTGTGTTCATACATACATACTTAAATACACATAAAAAATTTCCAGGCAGTCTCTCTTTCTCCTGGTACATAAATAGAACCTGAGACATTTTTGTCTTTTAATATAGGACCCTCAAATTTCACTCAATAACATCTTAGTGGCATTTTACTATCTTCCACTTACATAATATGTGAAACACTTTATCAACTACTAAGAAGTTATAGTGTCAACAGTTTACAAAATCAGAAATGGTATAAAGTAATGGATCTACTTGCGGTTCTCCTTTTGTTTTATATTTTTCCTGTTGCCATTATCATCACTGCCAGTATCATCATCATCAGTGGCAGCAACAACAGAGGCAGAAGCTTCTGGGTGATTCTGATACCCACGAAAGTTTGACACAATCATTGCTCTTTTAGGGAAAAAGGAGAAAGCTAAACAATGCCCTACATATTTTTCTCTTTTCATTTGATTCCCACTGGATCAGTGACCATTTTCTTTTAAATCCAAATGAAAGCCCAGTTTCTGAAATGACAAGGTGACAGGTCTGGACTATGTTCCAGGGAAAAATGCCAAACACTCAGAGAGGGCACTTGGGAAGGAGGCCAGGATGATTCCACACTGAACCCCTCTAGATTATGAAGATACTACTTTCGTAAGACTAGCCATAAGAATGATCGCCATAATTTACTGACATATCCAATCAATGACAGTATTATGCCTCTTTGTGATTTTCTGTCATCTTGATTAGTTTTCACTGACTTAAATTCTTTTTGAAAGTGCTTCAGGGTTTGAGAAATTATTAAAAATTCCCTGGTGTCCTTTCCTGGAGTTATAGCATAGATCTTATTGATCTTGTGCCCTATTCTTCATTTCTCAAATTCCTTCTTAGAAATGATTTGTTACCGGCCTTCCTCAATCTTCTCATACAATGTAACAGTTCATGCCAGGGTGCAACTAATCTCATCCCTGTCACCCTCCCAGAGCTCCAGACACCTAGAGAAGATGATATAAAAGGGGGAGGTGCCTATCTTTAGGCTTTACACAATCAATCACTCTATCATTTTCTATTGTGTTCTTTTGTTGTGTCATTTTATTTTACAGGACACATTTGCTTTTCAAGGATCAATATTCAATTTAACTTCCTATGCACTATAAATCAAGTCTTTAAAAAGTGAGAAACTTTGTTTCTGTTTTGAAATTATTGTAAATTTAGCCAAGCCCATTTAATGAAATTCATTTTTATTCATTCCAACCAGAGTCAGTGTAAACTGTAAAAGGCAGGTTAAATTTCTTCCCTACTGTCAACAAATATTGCTTTAACAGATCCATTTAAAAAATAATGAGTCTAATGAAAGAATTTGTAAGCACTGAGAAGATATAAATTTATGAGCTTTGAAGAAATAATATCTGTTCATTATTTCTTGCTATGGAAACTATAAAACAAGTTCAAAACCAGAAGTTTGTGATATGTAAAACAGAATTATATTCACAATTATTTAATATATTTTAGTAATTACCTCACCAATGAATTAAATTATTATATTTAGAAATTTTCATACATAAACAAAACATGATTCAATGTCATAATCATACCATGAAATGACAGCAGTATCCAAATATTTAAGAGGGATTTGACACACATGGGATCATAAGAGAAACTGGTTTATGCATTTAAAACAAATTATTTGTAAGTGTCCTCACAACGCTTAAGAAGGACTCTTCAACCCAGTGATAATGGACACGTTTTTGAATTAATTTCCACCTGGAAACTCATGGGATGAAAACTCTGTGTGATAAATTAAGTTGCCAAATGAAATGGATTAGCGATCAGTGAAATTGCCTGATAAGCTGTCAGATCCATTTGGGATTGGGATTCATCCTTTTTCTCCACCTGTTCATTAAGCTCCTAGTTCATGGCAACTCCAATGACTGATTGCACATTAACAAGCTGTTTATGTGGAGAGGTGTAGCTAGCCTAGTGAACACCCTATACTTACACATTCATTTCAACATAATTCTCCAGTAATTTGTGCTGTTCATAATTTCAATGTGGAAAATATAACTCTACTTTGAAGTTTAATTTTGGACACAACAGAGTATGTGATGTGTCATGAAATTAAAATTTAACAAAGCAAATCAGATTGCAACTCAAGGTCAAAAGAAGCTGGACAAATTTCAAACTATAAATTTGCTTCTATAAATTTTCTACCAAAATGAAATAAGTAGTGAAACAGTTGCTGCTTTTGCACTGTTTCAAAAACAAAATTTTTTACTTCCTTCTTCTAAAAATTGGTTGTCTCTATAACTAGAAAGCTAAAGAAGAATGTTAAAAATAAGTATCAACCTTTCTTATTAAAATGGCCAAACCTCTTTACATAACACCAAGTTTAATAAACCTTTGTCAATCAAAAAGCACCACATCTTGGCTACAAATCATATTGTTCGTCTCAAATATCAAGCACTGTCTCATTTTTAAGTATATAGAATTCACTTCATAAAGGTAATGTTCACCAAAAACAAAGTTAATAAAATCAGTAAGTTTTCTGAAATTCCTAAAGTTAAATAGCTCTACACTTCATGAAAATTTAAGGACATCTACTGTCTACTGAAAAGCTACTTCTCTCCACTATTTATATACCCTGATTTTTATATGAATTAAAGATTTCAGTTCAATATCTAATGTCTCTTTTCCCTCTCCTTACACATATCGGGACTTAGTTGCAGAAAAGTTAAGAAAATAAACACATATAATTTAGAGGACATACTCAAACCACAGCATCCATATATATAACAAATAAAATATACATCTCCTTCAGCTTAATAGAAATGTGTATAACTTTTATTTTTATTAATTTTAAAAATATATTTTAAAAGCATGTTGCATTTCAAATAAAAGTATACACAATATAATACAACCCCGAGTTTCAGGAAATGCCAGTTAGCCTCACTGAAAGGCTCAGTTTTTATTTAAGTATGACTATACCATCCTCTGACAAATGTTACAATTATAAGAATTAAACTGCAGCAAAGCGTATTTGTATTATTTTTTGGTTTTGATACTAAAGAATGTTAGTAATACGAAATGATGAAGCTTACTTTGGAAAACCATGCACTTAACATATCTTCTTAATTTTCAAACCCAATATTCACTTCTCCCTTTATACTCCTATCTCAAATTATTTATTCTCTTTCTCGCATCTCCAAAAATCCATCTTTTAGTTTCTTGCCAGCTCTCTTTTATTTTATTATTATTCATTTAAGTTTCCTACATGAGAGAAACCACATCATATTTAACTTTCTCAGCCTGGCTTATTTTGCTTCATATGATGGTCTCTAGTTTCATTCATTTTCCTGAAAATAACATGCTTTCATTCTTTGTGAATAAAAAATTTTCTATTGTTGTCTTAGTTACTTTTTACTCGTTGCTGGGACAAAATACCTGACCACCAAAATGAAAGAAGGAAAGGTTTATTTCTTACAGTTCTTGGAGGTTTCAGTCCATACTCAGTTGGCTCCAAGGCATGGTGACATGGTGGGGTCGCAGTTCATGGCAGCTGCAAACAGCATGCGCAAACAGGCCAGAGAGAGAGAAACACCTTCTTCCCACTATTACATCATATACTAGTTCCACCCCTAGGCAGGTGTAGCACTCACACCACCATTCCAAGCATTAGACAATGAACCAATCACAATGCATAATTGCATGAGGCTTGGGGGCCACTGACATAAACCATGACAACTGTATACATATATTATAATGTGTATGTATCTGTTCTTCTGTTTATAGTAATCTAGGCTTAAGTCATTGTGAAGCACACCACTATAAACAAGGGTATGCCTGTGTCTTTATAGTGTACTGTCTAATCCTTTCAGAAATAAAGTCACACCAGCTATATATGGCTCAAATAGTTTTTCTATCTTTAGTATTTTCAAGACTTTCCATAGTAGTTTCAATAGTAATTGTACTAGTTTACACTCCCACCGACAATGTAAGAGACTTTTCTTCCCTCACATCCATGCCAAATCTACTGGGTTTTGTGTTCTTCTGAAAGAGAACTAATATCTGGAACAGATATTAGTTGGAATGACACAGACATTCCAACTGGGGTATAATGGAATCTCAAAGTAGTTTTGATTTGTATTACCCTAAAGGCTAAAGATACTGAAAAAATTTTATACACTTCTTGGCCACTGTCCTTTCCTTTATAAAGTGTTAATTTGCCCAATTTATGATTGCGTTATTTGTTGGAGGGGGGAATTTTTTTATTTTTTCATATATTCCAGATATTAGTTCTCTATCAGAAGAACAGCTAGTAAAGACTTTCTCTCATTCTATAGGTGTCTCTTCACTCTTGTTTCCTTTGCTGTGATGAACTTTTTTCATTTGATGTAATCCCACTTATTAATACTTATTATAATGTCCTTTGTGACTAGAAACCTATTCAGAAAGTCTCTGTCTATACCTATGGCTTCAAATGTTTTCCTCATATTATCTTCCAGCAATTTCAAAGTTTTTTTTTTATTTTATATCTAAGCCTTTGACCCATTCTGATTTGATTTTTGTGTAGAGTGAGAGGTAGGGATATAGTTTCAGTCTTCTCTATGTGGATGTCTAGTTCTCCCTGCATCATCTGTTTGTTTTGGTTTGATTTAGCTTTTCATGACTGCTCTAAAAGTGAATAGAAAAGTGGAAAACTCAAGGCTTTGACCAAAGAGGATGATTCCAACTTCAGCACTGCTCCCACCTCTTTTGTGTTATTTTTGTTTCATTTTGCTTTTTGTTTGTTTTGTTGTTTTGACAGGTTCTTGCCATGTAGTTCAGTCTGATCTTGAATTCATTATGCAGTCCAGGCTGCCTCAAGTGTGCCTCAAAAGTCATGATTATCTTCCTGCCTCAACGTTTTGAATACTGAGATTAGAGGCATCTGCCACCATGCCTGGCAGTGCCCTTTATTAAAGAATCTGTCTTTTCTCCAGGGTATGTTTTAACTCTCTAGCTGTTTTGTTTCATTTGTGTCCTCTGCTCTATTCCATTGCTTTCCAATTTTTTGTGCCAGTACCATGTGGTTTGGTTTGTTTTTTTTGTATCAGGAATTGAACTCAGGACCTTATGCTTGCCAGACAGGCACTGCACCACTAAATCCCTGGCTACCATGTAGTTTTTATTTTGAATCTAGTATGATGTCTCCAGTATTGCTCCTTTTGCTCAGGACTTCATTGATAGTCTAAGCTTTTTTTAAAATACCACATAAATTTTAGGATTATTTTTGTAGCTCTGTGAAGAATGTTCTTGGTGTTTTAATAGGGACCACATCACATCTGTATATCACTTTTGGCAATATGGCCATATCCATAACGTTAGTTCTTCTGCTCTATGAACAAGGAAAGTCTTTCCATTTTCTAATGTCTTCCTCAATTTCTTTCTTCCTCAATTGAAGTGTTCTTCAATTTTTATTGTACAGCACCTTTGCCTCCTTGATTAGATTGATTCCCAGGAACTTAATTTTTTAAACTATTGTGAACAGAATAATTTTCCTGATTTCATTCAGTTGGTTCATTATCGGTGTACAGAAACACTACTGATTTTCCCATGCAGTTTGTATTTTGTTCATGAATCCTCTGCCTACCCCTATGTCTCCAAGATTTCTACCTACCTTATCTTCCAATAGAGTTAGTGTTTCTGTTTTAATGTTTAGGTCTTTGATCCATTTAGACTTTAGTTTGGTGCATGGTGATAGGCATGGTCTAGTTTCAGTCTTCTGCATGTGGAGAGCCAATTTTTCCCACACCATTTATTAAAGAGGCTATCCTTCTTCCAGTGAACATGTTTAGCCTCTTTGTCAAATATCAGGTAGCTGAGTGTCTTTGTACTTAGGAATGTTTTCTCTAGATCTGTAAGGTATGTTAATTTTGAGTGGCATGCATTAAATCTGTATAACAGTTTTGGGAGTATGGCCATTTTCAAAATACTGATACTTCCTAACCAACAGCAAGAAGTATCCTTCCATTTTCTAATATCCTATTCAATCTCCTTTTGTAGAGTAGTATAATTTTCCATATATAGGTCTTTTACATTCTTGGTTAGGTTGGTTCCTAAGTATTTCATTTTTTTAGATACTATTGTAAAAGGTTATATTTCTATAAATTCTCTCTCAGTGAGTTTCTTGTTTGTGTAAAGGAATGCTACTGATTTTTGAGTGTTGACTTTGTATCCACCTACACTGCTGAATGCCCATTTTATTTTTGAGGTCAAGTCTTTCTATACCTATTTTAATTAGGGTTTTTATCATGAAGGAATGTTGAAAAATGTTAAAGGTCTTTTCTCCATCTTTGAGATGATCCTATGATTTTTATCCTTAAATTTATTTATGTGGTATATTACATTTATTCATTTACATTATGTTCAAATATCTTTGTATCCCTAGAATGAAACCAACTTGGTCATGGTGAATGGTCTATTTAATGTGTTGTTGAGTCTACTTGCAAGTATCTTACTGAGAATTTTTGCATCTCTGTTCAACAAGAGTATTGTTCTGTAATTTATTATTTCTTTTGGGAGGTTAGTCTTTGGTGTTGGTATCAAGATAATGTTGGCTTTATAGAATGAATTTGGAAGCATTCTTTCTGTATCTATAATACGTGAAAATATGAGAAACACTGGTATTAGTTCTTTAAATATATAAAATTTCACATTAATCCATTGGATTCTGGTTTTTTTCTTAGTTGATAGCTTTTATTACTCCATCAACCTCATTACTTGCTATTGGTCGGTTTAGGTTTTTTTTAATCTTCTTGGTTCCATTTTGTTAAGTTATATGATTCTCCAATTTATAAGAATACAAATTTTCAAAATAATTTCTAATAATTATCTGGATTTTAGTGGTGTCTTACAATTTTTCTTTCTTCATTTATTTTAATATAAAACACATCCTTAAACTTTTCAAATTTAAAAAAACAATTTTTTTAAGCCAACCTTGAAGATAAGCACAAAATTTACCATTTTACAATTTAAAAAAAAAACCTGAGCACTTACTCTATGCATAGCATATAATGTGGCACAATAAAAGAGAAATCTTAACCTTAGACAAGAGATTTCACTTCTTGGAATTGCATTATGTCCTATGCTGGAGAATAAAAATCATTCCTTCTTACTAATCTGCCCCAAACTCAATTCTCCAAGTAGAAGTAATTTTACTTCTTGCATCCCTATTTGTATCCCTTTTAGTTTTCACTCTTATTAATAGCACATTCAGTTATGGACTCATCAGTAAGTTGATTTGTTGATGAACTTAGCACCCCATGATCTAATAACCTTCCAAAAGCCCCATCTCTAAACTCAGGAACATTTTGGGAGACATGTTTAATCCAAACCATCACATGGTGAAAAGTGAAACTAAAAACTATGCCCAAGGATAAATAATGGGAAATCTTGTGCTACATACTAGGAGTAAACACTTCAAGGAACACAGAGCCTTTGGAAAGTTTACAGTAGAGATGTTATATGACCAAATATTCTTCTTAGAAAAGTAAACATGGGCAACACAGAAGTTGTTGAAGTACTTACCCTTTGAAGGATGTGAATGTCTCTGAAAATATGTGTTATTCTTTCCAGTGATTTGGCAGGCTAGCTGTCCAGAGAAAGATCTACTATATATAAAGTACAAGGAAAATATTTTAATTTTTAATAGGCTGAGCTAATAAGAATTAAGTATATTTTATAGGCTAAAAATGATAAGAATGAGTGGGTCCATAGCGTTAAGCAAGCAATAAATATAACATATACTTTGTGAAGATCTGATGACTGCTAAAAGGAATGTCAAGAGAGATACAGAACTGAGTCTGAAAATGCAATATACACACAGTCAGAATGCCAGAATGGAAATAGAAAGAAGAAAGCTGAAATTGTTCAAAGAAACATAGTAAACAAAATTTGTATTATATGACTTTCTTCAGGATTAAAAATAGAAAACTAAAATTAGATATTAAAACTAAAGTGGCAGTTCTTTGAAATAAGAAACAGAAATAAGAGGAAAAATTCTACAGAGAAAAACACAGAAAGAAATTTCAGTCCACAAACTGAGATGGCAAAATAACTTTTTTCTTATAACAACTTTATTTCCATTTTTTCCAAGTCATGGGGAGTGAGGCCACAGTGATGGACACCTGGTCTTCCACCATTATTCCAAGCAGACCACCTCTAAGAAGTCCCTTATTTACATCTACCTGGGCCTTTTAAGTCTGGCTGTTCATTCTGTTACTTCCCTGTCATTTTGGAGTTAAGTATGAATCATTCTATCCTTATATTAGATGTTAGAACAGGAAAATCTCCTTAGAGCTCCATCTGTCTACACAAACCATGCAGCTACTCTCCATGAATCTAAAGATTTACTGTGTTTTCTAGACATCTTGTAGGAAATGGGGAACAGATCTCTTTTATTTTCAGATTCCACAAAATTTCTGGAGACTATAACCACTTCATAGAGCTGGATCCAGAGAGCAGGATGCAAGGACACTCTATGGGATGAAACCTGATGTGACATGCTGAAGAATTCAAGCAGAAATTGTTAGGAAAGGAAATACTTCAGAAAAGTAATACTTCAGGCAGAGGGAGTACCTCATGCAATTCCCAGAAAACTAAGAGAGGTAGAGAATGAGGGAGACGTACCATTATGTCAACTACCCAAACTGTCATTCAGTTCCCAAGTGTTTGTGGTTGTATCACACTTTAATGTATGTTAGATATGACTCAGGGAAAAACCTTAATAAACAAGAATACTAAAACTTCACAAAGGAGTTTCCAAAGACGGCGGACCGGTAGGTAGCAGGAGAGAGATCCTCTCTGAGAGAGACAGCTTAAATGCCAGAATTTAACACCCTGGAGAGACCCAAACAGAGAGAGATAGACTCTCTCAACCCAGGAAGAAACTAAAGTTTAAAAAAAAACACTCAAATACGAGGTCCTAGGGCTACCATTAGTGAAGCTAAGATCAGCAAGCACAGAGCCCTCCTTGAGCTGCCTGAATTCCTGCCCGAGACTGACCTGACCAACTGAACTGCACCCATGCAACTGGCTTGAGTGGCCAGAGCATGCAGCTGAACATCACTGCGTGTGGCTCACCCGGACATGGCCCTGCACACGACCTACTCAGAGGCACCGAGAATTTGCATCGCAGCCGCTCTGAAGTCGGAGGTCGGGAAGTCCAGCAGTTCTCAGGGACCAGCATCAACACGTGGTGAGTGATGGCAATAAGACTCTCCCACGGGAAAGGGGAAACCAACTGGAAGACATGTTGGATTTGGGCAGGACAGCCTTAACTCCATAAGGAACTGGCTTCAGTTGGTTGCTCCCCTCGCTGACCAGATTGGTGGAATCTGCTTGGATTGGGCTGTGCCCCTGGCCAGGACCCAGTGGGTTGCTACAAACTAATTCACTGAGCACAGCCACACACTGATGCAGTGAAGGCCTGCAAAGGTTGACTGGCCCAGAGGAGAGGAGCCAGCACACACTGCGCTTGCTTGAACTTCACTCTCTGATAGCAGCTGGCAGAGGGCAGAAGCCCCTACCTGTGTGCTCCAGAGGATCCTTAACCAACAAGTAAAGGGGCTGGGAATTACACTGTACACTTGTATGGAAGGAACTAAAAACATGACGGACGAGAGGGAGAAATAAGAAAAAACACCCAGCCCCCAACCCTGAGAACATTGATCCAGGAGAGGTAAATACAAAAGAGATTGAGGGCAGAAAACATGCAACATCAAACACAGCAGTAGCAGACATAAAGAGATATCTTCAGGACCTCGTAAGCAGGATCAAAACTGAAATATTAATTCAAATTAAACACAAGATAAGTAGATTAATAAAAGAAAGGTTGGGCACCTCTCAAG
>PVJX010020769.1:0-32819 GCA_004027295.1 Dolichotis patagonum
AACTGAACCACACCTGTGAACAAATGGACTTGATAGATGTATACAGAGTGTTCCACCCAACAACATCAGAATACACCTTCTTCTCAGCAGTACATGGGACATTCTCCAAAATAGACCATATACTAGCCCACAGAACATATTTAAGTAAAGGCAAGAGAATTAAAATTATCCCATGCATGTTATCGGATCATAGTGCTGTGAAACTAGAAATTAATGATAAAAGAAATTGCAAAAAACCTACAAGCACATGGAAACTGAATAATACACTCCTGACCAATCAGTGCGTCACTGAGGAAATTAAAGAAGAAATTAAACAATATGTGCAAGTAATTGAAAATACAGACACAACTTTCCAGATTTTGTGGGATGCAATGAAAGCAGTCCTGAGAGGAAAATTTATTGCATTGAGTTCCCACATCAGGAAGACAGAACAAACACAAATAAACAACCCGATGCTACAACTCAAACATCTAGAAAAAGAAGAGCAAGCCAAGCACAAAGCCAAAAGAAGGGAGGAAATTATAAAGATTAGAGCAGAAATTAATGCAATAGAGACTAAGAAAACAGTACAAAGGATCAATGAATCAAAGAGTTGGTTCTTTGAAAGAATAAATAAAATTGATAAGCCCCTGGCCAACCTTATTAAAAAAAGGAAAGACAAAACTCAAATTCATGCAATAAGAAATGAAGAAGGTGAAATTACTACAGACTCAGTGGAAATAAAGAAGATCATCAACACCTATTTTGAAAACCTCTACTCTCATAGATTTGATAACACTGAAGAAATAGACAGATTCCTAGATACAGATAAACTACCAATGCTGGATCAGGAAGATGTAAAACTGCTGAATAACCCAATTTCTATTACTGAAATTGAAAATGTAATTAAGTCCTTGCCAACAAAGAAGAGACCAGGCCCAGATGGATTCACTGTAGAATTCTACAAGAAACGCAAAGAAGACTTAACTCCAACACTCCTGAAACTCTTCAATGAAATTGAAAGGGAATCAATTCTGCCTAAATCATTCCTGGAAGCAAATATCACTCTAGTACCAAAACCAGAGAAAGACTCAACTAAAAAAGAGAACTATAGGCTAATCTCCCTATTGAACATAGATGCAAAAATTCTCAATAAAATATTGTCAAACAGGATGCAGCAAATCATCAAGAAGATTATACACCATGACCAAGTACAATTCATCCCAGGAATGCAGGGATGGTTCAACATACACAAAACAATGAATGTAATCCACCATATCAATAGAGCCAAATGGAAGTACCACATGATCCTCTCTGTAGATGCAGAAAAAGCTTTTGATAAAGTCCAACACTCATTCATGATAAGAACCTTACAGAGAATTGGAATAGAAGGTCTTTATCTCAATATCGTAAAGGCCATCTATGACAAACCAACAGCCAGCATCATATTAAATGATAAAAAACTGAAAGCCTTTACGTTAAAATCAGGCACAAGACAAGGATGTCCATTATCACCACTGCTATTCAACATAGTACTGGAAATATTAGCCAGAGCAATAAGACAGGAAAGAGAAATAAAACGAGTAAAGATAGGAAAAGAGGAAGTTAAATTATCATTATTTGCAGATGACATGATACTTTACATAGAAGACCCCAAAACTCTAGTGAAAGACTCCTAGATATAATTAACAAATACAGCAAGGTAGCCAGATACAAAGTCAATACACAAAAACCAATAGCACTTGTATACACTAACAACAAAAGTACTGAGAGAGCAAAAAGAGAAAATACACTCTTTACATTAGCATCCAAAAAAATGAAATACTTAGAAATTAATCTCATGAAAGAAGTAAAAGAGCTATACAGGGAAAATTATAATACCTTGAAAAAGGAAATCGAAGAGGACCTCAGAAAATGGAAAGAAATCCCTTGTTCATGGATAGGAAGAACAAACATTGTAAAAATGGCCATTCTCCCAAAATTACTATACAGATTCAATGCCATCCCAATCAAAATACCACTAACATACCTCATAGATCTAGAGAAATCACTCCTACAATTCATCTGGAACCCAAGGAGACCTAAAATAGCAAAGGCAATTCTAAGTAAGAAAGGCAAGGCAGGAGGCATCACAATCCCCGACTTGAAATTATACTACAAAGCTACAGTGATAATGTCAGTATGGTACTGGAATAGAAACAGACCCGAGGATCAGTGGAATAGATTGGAAGATACGACCACAACCACAAACTCATTCAACCACCTTATCTTTGATAAAGGGGCCAAGCATGCTCGCTCGAAGAATGACACTCTCTTTAACAAATGGTGCTAGAAAAATTGGCTGTCCATATGCAGAAGACTAAAACTAGACCCATGTCTATCACCATACACTAAACTAAAATCTAAATGGATCAAAGATTTAAATATTAAAACAGAAACACTAAAACCACTGGAAGACAAAGTAGGTAAAAACCTCAAAGATATATGGGTAGGAAGAGAATTCATGAACAAGAACCAAAGTACACGGGAAGTGCTTCCCAGAATCAATAACTGGGACCACATCTTATTGAAGAGTTTCTGCATGTCAATAAAGGTTTCCAGCAGAGTGAAAAGGAAACCCACAAATTGGGAAAAAATCTTCATGGACAGCGCCTCAGACAAAGGACTTTTGTCTAGAACTTATAAAGAATTAAAAAAAATCAGACCCTCGAAATTCAATCCAAAAAAGGGCATCTGAAAGAATACACAGTTCTCAGATGAAGAAATACAAATGGCAAATAAATACATGAAGAAATGTTCATCATCATTAGTCATGAAAGAAATGCAAATTAAAACTACACTGTGATTCAATCTCACTCCAAAAAGAATGGCCAAGATAGAAAACACTACCAGCAACAAGTGTTGGAGAGGCTGTGGGGAAAAAGGAACTCTTCTACACTGTTGGTGGGAGTGTCGACTGTTGCAACCACTGTGGAGGTCAGTCTCGAGATTCCTCAAAAAGCTGGGTATGGAAGTCCCATTTGACCCAGCTATTCCACTGCTAGTCATGTTCCCAGAAGAACTGAAAACATCATACCACAGTGACATATGTGCACTCATGTTTATAGCAGCACAATTTATAATATCCAGTTCTGGGAAACAACCTAAGTGCCCAGCAACTGAGGAATGGATAAAAAAGTTGTGGCATTTTTATACAATTGAGTACTATTCAGCTATAAAGAATGATCACATCGAGATATTTATAAATAAATGGACACGGCTTGAGACCATTCTCTTAAGCAAAATAAACCAAAATCACAAGGGTAAATACCATATAGTCTCCCTAGTATGAGATTTGATAAGAGTATATAAGACTTTATGGTAAGCATGTGTTCCCATCTCATAGCTTTGAAGTCTTTCAAGTTTTCAATCATAAGTTGGAATGGTTTTTATCCTGTTTTGTTTGACTATATCATGTGTGTTGACATGAACAGCTGTTTTGAAGAAAACAAAACATTATGACAGCTATTGCTGATTTAATATCAACCTTCTTAGAAGTCCTACCATGCTTCTTTTGTTCTACTACCATTGGTTCTATCTATCACATTGTGTCTTAGTGGATTTGAATATGTATGATAGTTTAAACAACATTTTTTATTGAAAATGAGATGTTAGTGAGATGTTAATGAGATGTTAATGAGATGTTAATTAATGAAAATGAAAATGAGATGATCATTTTCTGTTATTCGGTTCAGAAAGCTCCCTAATTCTTTCACTCTATGCATGGCTTTATACTATTGTGTTATGTTTGATATTATTTTATTTGAAACTATGCTCAACTATAGCAGAGTAGGTGATATGGTGTTAGTTACTGTTGATGTCCAGTTGTCTTAATGTAAAGTACTGTGTTGCCTATGTTGTCCTGTTCTGATCTGCTCTGTACTGCCCTCTTTTGTTTTGTTCTCTTTCAAATAAATATTAAAAAAAGAAGAGAAATGTTCAATGAAGAATATCAAGAAAATCTAGAATTCATGAAGCAGATTCAAAGAGATTAACAGGAAATTAAAAACTCAATTGAAAGCTGGCAAAACTGTTTAAAAGAAACTAGGGACAGACTATCAATAATTGAAGACAGGCTTGCAATATATGATCATGAAAGGGAAGATCTCTTAAAAACAAGACAACATGCAGTTGCAATCCAAAGGCTAGAAGATGACAAGAGGAGCTATAACTTAAGAATAAAGGATGTGAATGAAGAAGCAGGAGTGAAAGCAAAGGAATTGCAAAGGCTAGTCACAGAAATTATTAAGGAAAACTTCCCAAGCATAGAAAAAGTATATGATATGCAGATGGAGGAAGCATACAGAACTCCAGCCACCTACAACCAAAACAGAGCTACACCTAGACACATAATAATCAAGATCCCAGAAATTCAATATAAGAACAGAATATTAAAAGCCATCAGAGAAAAGAAACAGATCCCCTGTAAATGAAAACCCATCAAAATCATGGCATACTTCTCCACACAAACCTTCAAATCAAGAAGAGCTTGCAGTGAAGCAATTCAAGCCCTGAAAGAAAATAACCTCCAGCCCAGATTGATGTATCCTGCAAAATCTCTCTAGAAATTAATGGAGAAGTAAGATGCTTCCATTACAAAGAGGAACCAGGAGAGTTTTTGACCACCCATCCAACCCTATAAAAAATAATGAAGGACATTCTAGAAAGAGAGAAAAAGAATATGAGTATTTCAGTAACAGTAGCAGAGATGCCTCAATGAACAGGGCAGACACTGGAATGAAAGAGAAAAATAGACAACCAATGGCAGAAAAATAGAATAGTCGAAATGAGGGAGAGAAGATTGGCTGTAATCTCTAATATAGATGGCCTTAATATACTAACAAAAAGAAACACAGGTACAGTAGATCAGGAGATAGGGCTCATCTAGATGGTCTGTCTAGGAAACATAATTAACCTGAAAGAGGGTTTATGGACAGAAAGTCAAATATGAAAAAACAATACACTACCTGAAAGGGAACCAGAGAGAAATAGAGGCAACTCAAACAGCACCTGCAGATAGGTTGAAAAGACAGGGTACTTTTGTGCAGTAGAGAACTACTCAGCTATAACGAAGGAAAATCTTGAGACTTATAGGTAAATAAATACAACTTGAGATCAAGCCCTGGAGTCAGAAGCTTCAGAACCAGTTAGGATAAATAGCAGGTTGCTTCCCCCAATCTAAAAACTGTGGGACCCAAAATAAGCACTGCACCCTATGGGAGTGAAAAAGGAGGAATAGTCCAAGAAAGGAAGGCAGAGGATATTGTTAACAGGGTAACAAGATTTAAAATCTACATTATTCTCACCACTCTGCTTAGATGGATTATGTGCTATTCCAGTTTGTCTACTTACAGTAGATTTGAGGGCACAGTCAGCTATCCCAAAAATAGCAGGACTTATTATGGTAATCATCCTTAATTTCCTATTAACTTAATCTGAATCCCTGTATAACTTATTCTGTCTTATTATGACTGATCTTATTTGAATCTGGTTTGGTAGACTGCTGTTTTGTATTGACTGATTTTATTCAAATGTTTTGATTGATAATATCAAGTCTAGGAGTATAGGCAACTACACTGAAGATGATAAGAATCACTAAGATACCCACTCTGGTTTAATTATTATCTGCTTTTGAAGTCTTATATTTTCTCCCATGTGTTGTTTTTATTAATGATATACACTGCTGAGACATCATGGTAACCACTGTAGATGACCTTGTACTGTGGTTTTATATGAGCTTTTTGCTTCATGCTTTTCTAGGAATTGTTTTGTTTGTCTTGTTTTGTTTTGTTTTTCCCTCTAATGCAGAAAGGATAGATATACATGTAGAGACTTATGCATGTGTAGAACTTCTAAGCAGTTATAAACAATTATATAACCATGATCAAATGAACAACTACTTTGAAGAAAAAGAGACACTACAGTACTCAGTGCTGATTTCGTAACTTCATGATGTGAAATCCAGCTATACTATCATTCTTTGTTCAAAGAGATTTTAGCTTGTTTAGTTTTGTCTAAGTTCAACACACATGAAGATATGGACAGCTGTTTTGAAGAGAATGAGAGACACTATGGCAGCCATTCTTGGCTTCCCTATTGTCTGGTCTTGAAGACCTGAAATGCCTTCCTCGTCCTCTTCAGATCAATTCCATACTATGTTGTTTCATGTGAATGCCCTGTATGTGATAATATGGACAACTATTTGGAAGAAAACAAGAGTCAATATGATAGATAGTGAATATCTCTGTTTGTCTAGCTTTGAAATTTATGTCTCTTACATTGTTCTTGTGATCTGCTTTTTTCTGTGTTGTTGTGTTTAATCTTACCCTTTTGATATAATTGCATGTATGTTTAAGTGTGTAAAATGGATGACCATATTACTGTTTTTGTTAGATTGTGGAGCAGAACTGTTAACAGTCTCACTGTTTGAATGTATAGTTTGCATGTTTTAATTTTGTAATTTGAACAACTATTTCCAAGATGTTAGTATGTAATTTATCAAGTAATGATTTCTTAGTGTATTTTTGTTGTTGTTCTTTTCCCTTTTTCTTTGGAATTCAGTATTGTTACTACCTTTTATTCTGTTTTTTTTTCCTCTTTAAATAAAATTTTAAAAAAAGACATTAAAAGTGCTTCAGAGAGTGGCACAGAAGATGCAATAACTGTCTTTGAAAGAAGAGTGAGCACGTAGAGAGGATTAATGGCAGTGTCTTTTACTATAATTTTTAATTTAAATATTTGTATCATACATTTAGATTGTCTGTGTACCCACCTGCATTTCTCTGTCCATATATGTGATAAAAATAGCAATATTTTTATTTTCAGAAGAAATATTCAATGACAGTAATAGTCATCAGGGAAATATGAACTTAAGTCTCAATAAAATGCTATCACATATCTACCACATTATCTAAAATTAGACTAATTGAGTCTGATGCTGGAATCCCAAACTCTCCTATATTATTGACTATTTTGCAAAGTCAACACCCTGTTTGCTATACTTGGAAATGTCTCCTAAAGATGATCAATATGTACCCTATGAGCAAAAATGTCTAGCTGTATATCTAAATAAAACATTAATAAATTATTTAATTGTACTGAAAACTATATCACCTTTATTTATAATAATTCAATACAGGATAAACAAAAGTACCCTCAAGGAAATGAGCTGGCATATATGAATTTTTTAAAATATAATTTAGCTCTAAAAATGCATAATTTACTGATATGTGCAAAACAAATTAATCTCTAAGCAAAGGAAAGTATGCCTCTTTAATTTATTTTTTGTCATTATTTTATTATCTTGAACTTCAAGAAAGCCTACTTCAAATAATCTTCTAGATCTCTCTGGGTCTTCTGTCTACAGTTACAAATTGCTGATAATACCCCAGTCATCATTTTTTAAAGCTTTTTATTTTATAATTGAATGTATTTATTTATAAAATTTATTTCAAAGAGATAAAACCAAACAATATAAAATAGAATAAAGCCAATCAAAACAAAACAATGAAAGTGATACAGGACTTCAAAGTGGGAAAATAGGAAATCAGCAATGTTTACCATAATGTCTCTTGTTATCTTCAAAATGGCTACTGATACATCAGACATAATGAAATCAAACAAAACAGAAGATAATAAAACAAATGAAAACAGAAAATTAAAGAAAACAAAGCAATAAAGTAGAACACAACAAAACATTGAGAAAATATTGGATTTCCAAAGTGAGATAGAAGGAAATCTCCCATTGTTGCCATTGCATATTGTTATCCTCTAAATAGATGCTCATACTACCAGGTTTAGGCCTGCAAAGTCAATCAAACAATACAAGAATTAAGTTGCTTTTCTACCTCAGTTACTATCAACTCAGCCTATGATCCTCTAAATCACCCAGTGGCCTATGGGGGTGGGGGACACTCTTCTTGTCTTCCATCCTACATCCAGGTTGGCTCACAGGAAGGAAGACATGTCTTCTTGTTTTCTTCTTAGCCTTACATGCCCACTGATGGCTCATGGGGAAGGTGGATTGGCCCATTTTTTAAAAAATTTTAATATTGTGGACATGCAATTTGGATTTGGAATGTACCTCCTTATAGTGTCAGGAGCAATTACTTCATTAAAATATTATTTTATATCCTGGTGACTTATTTTTCTTTTCAAGCTTATACTCTGCTAAAGACATAACATATGTCCTCTCTTTGAGAATTTGGGTTTACTTTTTGTTTTGCATGAAATTCTTAGATAAGTTTACTATTATAATAAATTACTATTTTAATACATATGCATGTTTACTATTATGATATTGTAGACTAATTTGTATAGAGGTTTATTAATAAGTATGGAGCTATTTTGTAAAATAAACTTAGTTTTATAAAATCATATGATGGTAAAACTAATTTTTGTCTCATGGTTCAGTATATTTGGAATATAATTATATCATTCCCATAGAAAAGCCCCTACAACCAAGTTAATTGGAATAATTATATTTTTTGTAAATGATTTAAAGTACAAACAAAATAATACAATAGAAGGAATTTTACTTTGATAGGAGGTAATCCTTACTGAAAATATTATAATGAAAAAGTATCATCTATCTTTTCTATCTTCCTATCTTCTCTTATCTTTATTCATTTTTAATTTTACCAAAAAATGAAAAAAGGAAATAACGGCAGTTATTACACTGTGTAGGCTTTTCAGCACTTTTCAAATAGCTTTAATGGCGTCACAGCAAGGGAACATTAACTTTTGAATGTACCTGAAATTACAAAAAAACCCTCAACAATCAATGATGTAATATGGAAATGAACATATTACAACCATTATTTTCTACCTTGACTTTATACTGCAGCTAAATAATGAATGTTCTCTCTATCTGCCTGTTTTGACTGTAAACATTAATACTCTAGATTCTAAACTCTTATCTGATGCCCACATTATAAAATCTTTGACAAAGGAATAATAATTTGGAAATAATTATTTATGTTTTTACTTTCCCAGTTCTGTATCTTCCAACCTAACCCTTATCTTCATTTATACAAAACAAGTCTAATATGCTCAGTTTTTATGTAGATGTTTGCTATTCAAACTCTATTCATTCCTTTTAGTAAAAATGTTCATGATTTTTTGATTGACACTTTTAAAAAATCTTTTCAGGTTTTGATTGTTGGTTTTATTTTCTAGTTAAAAGTATACATCTTCTTTGACTTTGTGAAAAAAGCTAAGTTTCAGAATACTGACTCTAAAAATACACTGTTGTCAAGGCCTTACAGCACTGACAATTTTAGCTCTCAGGTTCTGCTGTGAATAATGGCCTTATTGTTCAGCATGCATTCCCTGTCTTTTACCGTTGTTTTTGGGCCTGGCTGGATGACTTCTGTGGAGATGCATGCTTACCAATCCTGAAGAAAGGTGAGGTCATAATGTGCCTGTGAAATTTGTCATCATTCTTAACTCTAGACATGCACTACAACCTGAGTCTCCCTAGGTTGCTGTTGATACAACAACTACAACAAAAAATAGACACACATTCAAAGTAATTATGTGATAGGGAAGATATATATAAAATTTTAAATGCATTCATAACATCACCCAACAGAATGCTGTTTATTATACCAAAATCTGTTTATTTATTAACTGTTTTTAGGCTGTGGGTTTTCCCAGTCCTTGGAAATTCAATTATCATCAACATTCATGTGCAGGTGCTTTAGTAGACACATGGCTTTCAAAGGCAAGCATCTAATGTATGACTATAATTTTTATATATTAATGTTATAGGTCAATAGTCAACTTCACAATTCTTGTAAAATTCTTTTCCAAAACTCTGTCGTCCTGATTTCTACCAGCAATATATAAGGGGTTCAGTTACATTATATATTAGACAACATCTGACATTGTTAGTATTATTAATAGTGCATTTTAATAGAATAGTTATTCATGTGGATTTAATTTTTATTTCTGTAACACCAAAAAGTTATCACAAATTTTATGCATAATTTAACTAATTGCCACCTTTGCCCATATTACCCAGCAGACTTTTCAATTTCTGTGTTGTTCAACTTCATCTGTTTTAGATATTTTATTGGCAATTCTTTTTTGATTCTTTTCAAAATGTTCACCAATCAATTGAGTATATTTAGTTAATGTAATTATTGATGCAACTGTTTTTTTGATTTTATACTTCTACTTTTGGATATTAGATGTTACCACTATTATTTCTAATATTTTCCTAGAGAAACATCAAACCCTTTTCCCATTTTTTAATTCAGCTATTTTATATTCTAGCTTTGAAAACTGACATTTGCTTCACAATTGAGCTACAATGGACAAATTAGCCATATTCAGTATGCAACACTTTGTATTACTTTTAAACAACTTATATTATGTTAGAAAAATCTAAAAATAGTTAAATATGTTCTTCCAAAACATGTGATTTTTAATTTAATTTCGTTGCAATCTTTATTAAGAAATTATAAATTTTCTTTTAAAAATTTCATATTTTGTGTTGTATTTGAGTACATGCTTTAGGGATGGGCTGGGGAAAGATGGAAAGCACAGACATATTTTAATAACATCCATGGCATTTCTGTGGGAAACGAAGGCATGTTTGTTTCCGTAATTGCTGTTGTACTCCATCACTTCAGTCTCCACGCAACAATTCCTCAGATGATCCTGCCTTGGGAATCTAATATTTGAGCAGAGTGGAAGAAAAAATATAAAAGCAGAGTGTCGGAGAAGAGTCAATAAAGAGATCTGGGAGAGCAAAGATGTGCAGTTAACAATGTGTGGATCTGACAGTGAAAACTTAGTAGGAAATTTTCAAAGAATGTAAAATTTTAAGTCATTATAAGAAAGAATAGGCACTTTGACTTCTAAGGACTTATCTGCAATAGCAGTCATGTAATTAGTTAAGATAAAAGAAAAAACTTGAAAACATCACTTAATTCATATTAGGATATGATGAAACAATTCTCCCAGGGCTAAAATTATGCCCTCTGCAGAATTAAGCCCAGAAAGACCCTATACTATTTCCAGATTTCCTCTCTCCCCAACATATCATACCCTGCAAGAATCTCAGGAATTATATGTAAACATATTAATTACATAAAGAGAAATGACACCAGAAGCTTGATGTTGAATGATAGGCACATGATGAATTGGCAAAATATGCTGATGTCAATTTTTTCTTCCATAGTATCCTTATTGTTTATGATTTTAAAAGGGCAAAATAAAAATTTCTCGGGAATCATATCAACTGGGCAATGAAGTAAATTCTCTGAAACTTTTATTTATATCATTCATACAGGAACAGTTACAGAGAATAAGTTTGTGATTGCAATCAACAGTAATTTGACACATCTCTCCCGCATTGTTGTTAATTGTTATATTTACTTGTTAGAGGAGAAATCAAGGGGCCCAAAACAATGAAATTATAAACATGAATGATTGCCATAGAACAAATTTTAAAATATCCTTCAGTCTACTGAAGACAAGTAACATAAGAGTCCTGAACTTGAACAGAGTAAATGCATAAGGAGTTTTGATATACAACAAGATAACTTTATCCATTATCAGCAAGATGCATATATTTAAATAACTCTAAATACTGCAGTACCTCTGCTCATGAACCTAATTCCTTCCATGTTTTTGAGGAAGGTGGCTACATTTGTGCTTATGTAGGGAAACTGGGTGTGTTCACATTCACCTGACGTAGAGTTCACCAAAGCCAAATTTTAAATCTAATTTTCTCAAAAACTTCTGTTTGCTGGCTGAATTGTTTATGAAATGAAGCATTCTTGAACCAAGGTATTACTGTACTTATTTCAATATATTGCACATAATGTGTTTGAAATTTAAAAATATTAAATATAACATTTTCTAATATATAAATTTTATAATAGAATAAAATTGGGCATTAAAAATAAAACAGAATCATATGCAGATATGAAACATTATCACACTGACAGCACATATAAAGATAGTCATTTTCAGAGTGCTTAGTAATACTTGGAAAATTTGTTTTCCACAATGTGAATTAAAACCTTTTTTTTTACAAATAAATTTATAATAGAAACAGAGGATTAAAAAATTGTATGTCTCATTCAGGTATTACTTCTACTCAATTAGAAGCCAAGAGTATAATTTGTTGATGTAACTGATTATCAAATAATCTTGGAATATTAAATATTGAAAACTATTAGATCTTTCTCTGTATGTTTACCTGAAGAATGTAAAGTCTTTGTATTTTTACCTGAAAATGTGAACGTCTCTGTAAAATAGATATGCAATATTTGCATAAGACTATTTCAGTTAAAACATTCATTTGTAATAGCATTCAATAGTTATTCATAACACATTGTAGAAACACTATAGTGTCTTCTTAAATTTAATGATAAATTAGCATTCATGTTCTGTCTTCAATTATTTTGTTATGATATAATTTGTACTATGATTAAAATATAATCATAGGAATATATATTCTAAAATTTTTATTAAATGTTTACATTTATAGTCTTATTTAACTTAATGACAGGGATATATTCCAAGATGCACATTGTTAACTGATTTTTATGCAAACATAGAATATATGCTCAAAGCTAACCTACGATGTTTCTCGTTACTGTAATATTTGACTTCCCTGTTAAAATGTGGTGTGTACTTAGACACTAACAACAGTGTCTAACTGTATGTGTCAAGAATATATGTTGTCATTCTCATTGCTACTTTATTTTCAAAATCTTCATTCTGCTTTCAGGCTTTCAAAATTTGGTTTTTAAAATTGAAAAACAAAACAAGACATCAAGGTGAAATGTCTCCCATTACCTAATGGGTAAAATTTGGTGCATCTTTGAAATTCAAAGATACTTAATATTACACTTAATATTAGTTAATGCAGAGCATTAAGAATATTACTGTCCAGTGGATCTCTGAATTAATGCATAGGCCAAAATTAAGAAATTAAGAATTGTTATTATTGTGGAAATATGTTAATAAAATCTAGCCTGTTAATATCAATAAGTACAGTGTAAAATTTTTTATCTAATATTCAAAAATAATGAATTATAGAACAGATTTTATTGAAATGTTTTCATATATAAATGGATATTATTTAGATTTCTAATTTTCTAGAAGCTGGATCAAATGAAAAAAATTCTTTACTGTTCTTCAGGATTAAGGCATAGTTTAAAGGGTCACATATTCACTAAATTAAAATCTGTTTTAAAATTCTTTTAATATCTCAGTATATTTTCTTATATATGCATATGTATGTTATATAATTCTACTGTTTATGAGGAAATACTCATTTAGTGATGCAACTTATAAAAATAATTCAACATTAAAATCTTTTAAAAAATGAGATCTTATCACAATTTGATTCAGTGGAAATCTACTAGTAACTAAAGAAATAACAAGAAAGGGTAAAGAAAATAAACATCTACATATATACACACACAGAAAAGACAGCTAAGATAGTTACACCACTGATTTCTTTAGTTTATGGAAGAAAAAGTTTTATACTTATATTGTTTGATCGGTTTTGCATGCCTATATCCTGTAATCTGAGCAACTACTTTAAAATAACAATATGCAATGTATTAACCATTGTTAATTTCCTATCACCTTGTTTTGAAATTCTGTGTCATTATTTAAATGTTTTCTCTTTAAAGTAAAAAAAAGGAATAAAATTTTCTTTATTTGGGGGGTTGAAGGGACAGAGATAAAGTAACTATACATATATGTCCTGGTAACATTTTTTAATAAAAATGCTACTTAATTATGTTTCCTCACTAGTTAGAATAAGTTTCTCAAATACATGATTTAATGACATAGATGATAAGTATATAATTTATTTTGTATTGATTTCATTTGAAATATTTATCATTTTAAGTATATATATTTTTTCTTTGCGGTAATAATGTTTAAATTACAAAGCACAATTAATCACAACACATGAAGTTTTATAAAATAAAATTGTATCTTTTTAAAAGATATTTATATTTGCCAGTGCTTGTTTCAGTACATCATAATTACATTAATTGCGGGAGTTAGTACATACGCATAGCACATTTTTATTCATTTTAAATTTGTAAGACGCTTAATGATTCTCTACCTATTATCTGGTGCTATTGAAGTCACGATTTGTATCATCTCTTATCTTGAGTTTCTGTAGGCTTCTAAATCTACAATTGTTTCTGATGTGTATTAATGCATCATCCATTGAAATGAATTGATGGAAACATTAAATCATGGTTTGAAATACTACATAGATTGTTAAAGCCATGCTTTTAACATGTTCATAAGCAACAGTCCCCACAGTCCTCTTCTTCCGTGACAGGACCAAACAGCCTAGATGATGCTAATCTAGAAGGACATTCACAGTTCATGAAAGAATCATCACTGCTAATCAAATCAGAGAGAAAACCCACTACTCTGCACCACTGGAGACATTTCATGTACTGAATATTTCATAAGAAGGGGCTCTTGCTGGCGTGGAAATTCTCAACAGCTTCAGGTCGCGTGCAAATGTTTACTTAAACATTCTAGTGCAGTCCAACTGGTACACGATGACAGCACCAGTGAGCCTGGAGTGATCTTTATAAATTATAGTAATTACTTGTGACATGATTCTCACTAGGTCACAGCAGATTGCCTCGGTCCCTCTTGCTTTACCAGCAGTTCCCCTATTTGAATGATTAAGTGGACAGGGTGCAACAGGCAACCAGGTGCAAACACAATGACAATTATCTCTTTTGACTGCTTAAAACTGAACTCAATTGTTCAGATGCACAAACATCAAAACACAATCGAAGGCTGATACCAAGCCCGTGAGTCAGGAGAATTGGTGTGAGAGAAATACGAAGCCATGGACAAGGCTCTGCAGTTTATCCAAACTTGTAAAGCTAATTTTTCTTTGCACTGACACACAATGCTCCACTACATTTTTCCCTTCACACTTAAAGAAAACTTTTGCATCTACCTACATATAAGCAAAAATGTTCAAAGGTTCAAAGATAACCATTATTAATCTCCTATTATTTTGTTTTGAAATCATGTAGCACTTTTATTCATTTAAAATTTAAAAAAGAAAACAAAATGATTATTTTTGTTGTTTAAAATATTCTTGTAATGATAAAAAGTTATAATACTAAGAATTCAATAGAAGCAAAGCACCATAAATCAGTTGTAAATTTGATAAAGACATTAAGTTATGTAAATATTCACACTTATTGTTGAACTTCAACGCCAAGCTATGTTTTGACACCTTCTGACATTTCATTCCTTTCTTCATGATCACAGTGATGTCCCTCTACTCTGATACTGTGAACTAAAAGCCTAGAAATTGTTTAATACTAAATGAGTTAACTCTACTTCAATTTCATCAAATGATAAAACCTTGACTTGCTGGCATAATTCTATATCAAAGTGAATCTCCTCAGATGAAATAATGCAAACTTAGATGATTCTATCCACAACTCAAAAATATTCATACAAAATTGATTACAATACTGCAATATAATACAAAATAATAAAATTACTAAATACAAAGAAAATAAATTGGCCTGCATTTAACTTTTTAAGGCTTTGTGGCTGGTGTGAGGGTGTCAAGAAAGGGGAAAGTTATGGTGTAGGATGACTTTTACTGTCACTAAGCAGTTACTGATACCTGTTGGCTCAATGGAACTTTTCTGTTTTGTTGCAACTTTAACAAGGAAACTATTCAGTGACACTTGCTCTTGCCTCCTTTTGAGGATTTTGGAGAAATGTGACATTGCCGTGGCATTAAACAGATTCATTACTTGCCCTGCTGAAGGTTTGTTCAGGTGGTGCTTTTCTAAAATATTGCATGGTATCCAGCATTTTACACATCTCCTTAGTCTCATTCCATATGAGTTTCCTCTTTTTCTCCTCCTTCTATACAGATGGGATCTCCTCCAAAAAAATCTCTTGCTTTTGGGAGAAAATGACCCATAATCACTCAGTGAGATGTGATTCTGTCAAAAATCAAATAGCTGAATGCTCCTGGGCTTGCTTCTGTACTTTCTATTCTGTTCCAGTTTTATAAATGTCCTATTTTGTGCCTGTACCATGCTGGTTTTAACACTGTAGCTTTGAAATGCAGCTTTGAATTATGATGGCTTCTGCTTTTCTCTTGTTATACAGAATTGGTTTTGCTCTTACAGGTCTCATGTAGTCCCATATGAGTTTTATTATTGCTTTATCTTGTTCTATTAGGAATCCTATTGGTATTTTGATTCACACTGTGTTAAATCTATGTATTAGTTTTTGAAATGTGGAAGTTTTATCATGTATTTCCAGTAGACAAAGCTCCCAATGAAGGCAAGTATACATGACATAAAAAATTATTTAAAACTTCATCTATTGAAATGATTTATAGAATTTCCAAGATGTCAGATTAAGAATAAGAATCTCATAGATGAAAAAAGTTCAACTTTTCATCACTCATTAACTGCAAGAGCAGAGATTGATATTAGAGATGTGCTTAGTCAACTGAGATGAGGCACAAGGCCCAGGGTCTTGGCATTCCTTTTCTTCATCTCCCTTGGAAATAGTTTTATGGCCACTTCCTAAGGAAATAAGTTTAAGCAGATCTTATATGATAAATAGATCCTATCCCTCTATATCTCTAGGATATTATGGCGTTTCTCACTCTAAAATATGCCATAAATTTGTGTCATTTCTTTGCATTGGCATAGGCCAAATTTTGTTTCAGGTTGCCTTGAGTCAACTATGAGAATCATCTTCAATCCCTTCAGATGATGTTTAAAATGAGGATTTATGCTATAGGTGTCCTCATCTGCAGATATACCCTGATACACTTTTATGTTCCATTTTGATTACACACTCTTGTAATGCATTCTCTCATGTATTCTTCAGCTTTCTACAGATATAATTTGGCAAAAACTTTCATAGTGCTCTTGGCAGGCAGTTTTCCTTCTTTTCAGTTAAATTTTGTAACAGATTAGAAATAATGAGAAGTGAAAGGTTAGATTTTTAATATGTTCAACAATTCTGTGTAAGGCAGCTTCTTAAGCTCACACCCTTACAGATTCTACACAACTGTGAGATATTTACTTCTTCAGCCATGGAAGACTGTATGTTTCTTGTAATAAAAGAGGATTATCAAAATTCAAGACTTCTAAATCTCCCACTTCATCTGATCTTATAAATTTTAACGTATCATTTCTTTCCAAAATTTTAAATTTCAAAATAAGAGACTTTGTGAAATTAGGAATTCAGTTTTTAGGATATGCAATCCACCACAGTGAATGAATTTCAAATGTTATCAGATACATTCTTAAACTATAGGTGTTTACTTTTTTTTGGTACTGGGATAGAACTCACGCACTGAGCTAAATCCCTGGCCTATATTTTTTTAGTTATGTGTTTTTACAGTCTGTTATAGAAACTTTTAGTTTTCTTATCCAAATCTTTATCTTTTTTTTGGTACCAGGGATTGAAGTTACGACCTCGCGTTAGCCAAGCAGGCACCTAACGCCCCCCGAGCTAAACCCCCAGCCCTCTAATGCAAATCTTGATCTTCAAATATAAAGCACTGATTTATTTTTTTATACCTAGGTACTTCAACAAACTTAAAGGTCAGCAGACATATTCTGTCATTTTATGAACATTATTTGCAAACAGCATGTTCTCTAACTTTAACTATGTTGTATGAAAAAATATCTAATCATGCCATGCCTTAGCATCTATGTGCATTTGACTACAAAGATCTATGATTCTGTGAATAATTTTGTGAATTATTCATATCAAAAATATGTTTACTTATGCCTTAAAATAGTCATGTTAGAGAAATAATTTCATATAATCCAGGGCCCAATAAGTTATATGAAATTACTTTGATAATTGTTTGATATCATTCAGAGTTTTATTATAAAAACAGAAAACAGCCACTAATAGGCCATATTTATAATTTTCCTATGAAGGATAGAAAACAGTACTCCTTTAGTTTAAATCTAACTATACTAAAGAGATAATTTCTAACAGTGCTCAGGATAAAGTCAGAATACTATATGCTAATCCACAAGACATTTCATGATTTAATGCAGAATTAGCTTCTTGGTGTCAACTTTTGTGCCTAACTGCTTTCCTTCTGTGATCTGGAAAATAATAGAGATTTCTTTGTCTAATTAAAAAAATTGCTTTTTAGTCATCATGCTGCAGTGAATTTTCTCCTCACCTCCAGCTTCAGGTAGATATATGCACAAACTCTTCATATTAAGTTTCAAATAGTCTCTTAAAACTTCGGACAGATTTAGTAGACATAGAAATATGATTTACGAATGTGGCTTTTTCATAGGAGCTAGTTTTACTCATGGTTTTATTAGTAGTGGTTGTCCTGGCAGTATGTGGATGGGGCATGTTGATTTGTGTGTGTGTGTGGACATGTAAAAAAGAAAATAAATGAATTATATATAATATGATAGTAGTGCTTCATGGCTTGTTAACATACTGTAAGTTTACATACTTGGATTTAGTATCTGCTCTAATGGAAATCTCTAAATATATATATTGAAGATTTTTGTTGTCCAATGTTTATATTAATGAATTGTACAAAGGCATGGGGTACATGGCAAAAGTTACCAAAGGGTACAGAACAAATGCAAATACTTTTGTGATCACATAAATAAATAAAAGTAAAAACAAACAAACAAAAATACCAGTAAGCACAGTTGAAAGATACAAGAATAAGTGAACACAAAAATAACATTAAATACCACAAGAATTAATGTGAAAATAATCAATTTTTTTATAATACTGCACTGAATGTATTAAGAATTATGTTTATCTTGTACACCTTACCAGAAGATCTTCTTCTTGATGGGCTCCTCCAGAGCCAGCATGTCTTCTGCAAATTCACTGAGGTGTTTCTGGTTTCTCTTTCTAGGCCCCAAATGGCTTGCTTGCGTGGCTTACTGGAAGATACTATTGCAGCTGTTGTTGATTTCTTCTTATCCTGCTTCCATGTTCTGTACCAATTTCACTGCTTTGTTTCAATTAGCTTTGTTTTGTTTTGTTTTGTTTTGTTTTGTTGGGTTTTACTGTCTTTAAAATTAAAAAAAAAGAATTACATTTAAGGAGACTTAGTTCTGTAGGAGATAGTTGGCTTATGATTTTTTGAAGTATGACTAATGATCCTAAACATCTGTTTTTAATTATTTTCCTGAATATTACAGGAAAATTTAACAGTTTTCCTGGGTACCTTGGAGCATCACCTAGCAACAGGGAAACAGCATCTTCATGACCTCCATAGTTAATCTTCATGTGAAGGCCCTCCCATCCATTAGATAAGGATTACTTTTAAGTAATCTTTCAACCTCCAGATTTTACATAAGAATCAGAGACTTGTTTTGTTATGTATCGCATTGTTTCCTTCACATTTTAGAATGAAAAGATAGAAGGTTAACAGTAGATAGAAGGTTAAATATTTTGCATTTCTCAAGAAGAATCAAACCAAATTTCTTTGGAGAACTGCTGACTACTATACACCTCTGATACTGTCTAAATATTTTTGTGGGGTCAATATAGCAAAATACCATAAACTGAGTGATTGATCCACAACAGAAATTTAATACCTCAGTTTTGAACCTAAACAAGGAAGCAGTGATATCCCTGTCTTGCAACAGCCATTTCCCGTTTCACAGGAAGCTACCTCCCGGTATGTCCCCATATGGCAAGGAAAGTCTCTGAGTTTCTTTCAGGAAGCCACAAACAGGTCCTACTTAAACTCCACCACATCCCAAAAGTTCTACTTTCTAATACTATCACCTTGGATGTGACATTTTTGACATATGAATGGGGGTCATTCAAATCATAGTACTAATCAAAAGCATAAATTCTTCAGGTGCAGTGGCACATAACAATAATCTCAATACACAAGGAGGTTGAGGGAAGAGGATCACGGATTTGAGGACAGCTTGGATAACGGGGAGATTTTGATTAAAAGTTAGATGATATTTTACAGTATTACATATTGTTATCTTAGAAGTAGTTGTTCAAGTTATAAAATCAAAGCATAAAAAATGAACAATGACAGCACAAACTATTCTGTTTGATGAACAAAAACTTAGTAGTATGATTATCTATCTTCCACACTTAAATATGCATATAGTTATTTGTGTATACCTACATCGCTTTCATTATTACAGTATCAACTAGTGATGATTTCTTAACGTTATCTTTCTGAAATTCTGTATCATTTCTACTCTTTTTTGTTTTGCTTTTGTTAAATGAAAAAGAAATTTAATAATTAATTAATTAAATTTTAAAACATTAAAGCAAGATTAGTTTGTTGATTTCATTTTGCACAAACAATTGTTTCTATAAAGAAAAAAAAGATGAAAATTGGTGACATAGCTGTATGATAGTGTCCTTGAGTCAACTCCCAGTATCACACACACACACACAGCATAAACTAACTACAGATTTATTTTTTTCAAGGGGAAGATACATTAATATTATGTTCAAAATTTTCTTAAAACAATTGCACATCGCATGTGTATGTGAGTTGCCTGCTAAATGATTATTAACAGAAAAAACAACTTTTCCTTATACAATTTTATAAACGTGGCAGTTAGAATTGGAACTGAAGACATACCTTAACTTACTTTTTTATTCAATTGTATCTCTGTGACTGTCTTATTTTCTAAAACAAAACAAAACAAAGATGCAGAGTGAAAAGAACTTTCTTATCCAAAGTTACCTTTCTCACCCTATGTCCGTGTGTACAAATTTAAAAGACTAGTCAATTTTTTCTGAAAGCTATTTGCAAATAATACTGACACAATATAGGAAAACAGAAAACAGAATAACAGATTATAACATTTTCTGAGGAAAATAATTCTTTTTATTATTGAACAATTTTATAATCTAAGAGTGTACTTCACACATACACACATATACAAATATCATGGATATTATATTTTCCTTGTAAAGACTTATAATAAGTCCAAATAAATTCTTATTTTATTCAATTTGTAAGGTAAATAAATATATTGCTTCCATGTATGCTATCAGACTATGTACTTACTTGTTAAAAGCTTTAATGATATGGAAGTTATGAAGTCTATATGAATCCAATATTAAAACCATTTTTACTGATGTTTCCAATCACCTCTGTACTGCTGAAAGTAAAACGTTGTATATGAGAAAAAATATATATATAACTTACTTTCAATTAATTTGGAAATTTTCTCCTAGAAAATAACACTCTGAAATCTTTCATTTTAAAAGAGCAATGATAATTTGAGAAAAACAGAGACCTTCAAACATCTCCAAAGAATTTATCATACCAAAAAACTATTGCACACTATAAAGCATATGCAGTGTTTTGGTAGTTACATAGATCTGCAATTTTTCAATTGTTAAACAGTAAGTAAGAAAATATCTTTTGCTTTTACTTTTTGAAAGAGAAATTAGCTTATTTTATTGGAACTCAAGTAATTTATAACCTTGTATCCAATAAAGCAGATTGTGATCCATTTCTTCTTTTTTTGGCACCCATTCTTTGCAATGACTTTCTTTTTAGAATTTTTGATTTTTTAATTTTTTTGAAACAAGGTCTTACTATGTAGTGCAGGTTGTTCTTAGTTCATTTATATAGCGTGGAGTAGCCTTGAACTCTGCCAGTCTTTCTGCCTCAGCTTTCCTAGTGCTGGGATGGTATACATGCACCACCACACTGGGCAGACATATGTTTTTAAACCCATAATCAAACCTCATGCCTTTGAAATTTTTTATTAGTATTTTTTCATTTTCTCCAATTTAAAAATGTCAAGGTTTTCCTTATTTAGATTTTCTTATCTTTGTAAATTTTAGTCATACATTCAAAAAGTTTTATTATTTCTCTATATTCTGCTCAAAATCTGCCAGTTGGTACTTTAGACAATTCTCATGTGTAGCTGAACAATTAAAGAGCATGGTGGATTAATTGACAATCTTATTCTTTGGTTTCTGCTTCCATGAATTTCAGGTCAAAACATACATTCACTTGTAAAGGAGCTTTTGAAATTATAGCCTGTGAAATAAAAATGATCTTGATATGAACTTCTACTAAGTTATATTTCTCTATTATCTCAACCTCTATGTATGCCCATATTCTGTATCTTTAAATTTAAATGTATTTATACATGTTGTCATTGCATATAATTGCCATAATGTTATTACATGTAAATGTGGCAATGGTGTTAGAATAAACTTTTGATGTTCTGAAACAAGCATGATTTTATAAAAAGATTTCAAGAAAGAAATGCTTTATAAAAACCTTAAACTCTTTCGTGTACTAATCCTTTAGAAAATTTTGAAAAAAAAGTTCATGAGTTTTAAAGGTAGTAAGCAGTATTTGAAGACCTTAGTGTCAATAATACACTAGACAGAAAAAAAAACCAATCTTCAGAATGATTATTTGTTCTGCTGCTGAATATTATCTATATTTCTATATACAATTATACAATTGTTTTCTGCTATCTTATATTGTCTTTGAGGGCAAAAATTGTGTCTCTCTTTATCTTTTTATAAAGTAGACTCCTTATAATAGATCATATATTAGTATTTGCTTTAACATTATTACTTAAATCTCAGAAGCCAAATGATATAAATTTATAACACATGCACACAGTATTTCCTGTTTACCTACCTACATGCGGATAGAAAGATGTAAAAAACTGCAAGTGGTCTACAAGTGTGTTTTGAAAAGATGTCCAGAGCAGTATTTAATCATGAAATTTCTATTAAGGGGCACTATAAATTGTGTGTGTGTGTGTGTGTGTGTGTAGACCTGTTTACCTGTATGTATAGAAAGATTTTTTCCCATATCACATAAATTTTTAAACATTTGATCATTTTATTAACATTTGAAAGCACTATATTTTTATCACAACTCTATTTCTATGTATTACACATAAAGAAAACCAATTCACAAAGTGCAAAACAATGACTTTTCCTCAAGTTGGCACTTAGCATTGAAACACACACTGGCTTGCTTAATTATGCTTTTCTTTCTTCCAAAGGGGGTTTTGTGCTACCATTGGTTTTATTTCATTTAATTCATTTGGAATGAAATAACAAAATTTTAATTTTTTCCTATAAACTGCATTAACATAAATAAAAAAATGCACAAATGAAATACAGTTATTTGTTTTGGTCTATTGATTTTTCTATATTTTGTGAAGAGCATCACATGTTAGTAAATATATAGTTTATTTGTATTATAAACACTTGCTGAATTTAGATGCTTACAAAATAACCCTCTGGGGATGGAGGTACAGGTCATGTGGAATACCTGCCTAGCATGTAGAAAGTTCTAAATTCTATCTTCAGCATTACAAAAAAGACACTTCTATTTATTATAAATTTTCTTACTTAATTTTTCAGATATAATTGTGCTGTTCCTAAAAAAGTAATGTGTAAGGTTGAAAAAGTGTAGTCACAGAAATGACGAACTACAAATTGTTACATATTCAGTGTTGTGTGACTTTGAGGTAGTCAACAAGTTATAAATTCATTGAGATCCTCCCATAAAGGTGAATACAAATTTTTAAAAAATAACTAACTTTCTGAAATAAAGGAAAATGAAGATTCCCCTCATTTTCCCCTTTATGGAGCATTTACTTTAGAAGTTATCTACTTAGAAGTCCTTTGTATTCTTGAAATTTATATAAATCTTTTTTTTAAAAAAAGATAAATGCTTACTTACTTTTTGATCAATAAATTATTTTCTCAAGGACCTGTCTTTGAAATATTACCACTAAAGAAGGTAGTGCCCCTATTTCAATTTAGGTAGGAGAAAAAGCATAATTTCCAGGATCAGCTCACTCCACGTTTAAAGATTACTTTCTGACATGAAGATAAGTAGTTTGCTGTTTTTGTCAATAAAGCTAATTAGTTAATAAGGAAGGCCACTCAAAATGCTGAATAAACTTATGATGCACTCTAAATGAAGTTCTGATAAATTGTATATGAAAAATTGTTTCACCTGGGGACTAGTTATTTTTCATCATGAGAGCATATATATGATTGTTCACTTCTACATAGCTATTTTTTAAAAAAGGTATATTTCTTTCTCTCATTGTGGTCTCTAGAAGATTGTTTTGACATGCACAAAATTCTGATTTAATGCTTAGTTCAAAAGAAAACTTTCAGTTTTGTATTTCCCTTGCAGTCTACAGTATATGGTGCAATTTTTAGATGCTACACTTTTGAGACTGATCACTACATATTCAGTGACTTCTTTATAAATCTGCATTATGAACATTTTTTCTTCTGGATATTGGAAAATGTACTGTAATATAGAAAATTCCACTAACTGTAATTTTCTGTTACTTTTCTGAAGCTAATTATCAAATTATCATATATCTTATTTTTTATAGTCTTCCTTTTTATTTTAAAGAGAATAAAACAAAACAGAACAAAGTAGATCAGAACAAAACAATGCAAAATAGTATAAAACAAATCAAAACAAAATAATGAAAGTATTATGGGCCTTCAAAACTAGACAATAAGAAAATCAACAATGGCTATCATAATGTCTGTTGTTTCCTTCAAAATAGCAGAAGGTACGGATGGCTGCTTTGAAGAAAACATATATATTATTTTTAAAAACCTAAAATAAGCTTCTTTAAAAATAACACTTTGGAATTAACAGAAATCCAATTTTAAAAACTGTGTAATTTAGATATTCAAGTATTAAATGTTTGTAAACAATGCTATTTTTATTCTTTATGTTATTCTTTATGCTTTATCTTAAATAATTTCAAACAAATTTATTTTATTTCTATGTGCAATCACACAAGGCAATTTAATCTTAATTTAACCTGTAAAGATAATTTTACAGGGGTCCAAGTAAGAGATAAAAGGTTTTTCCCACGAGCATGTTTATATTAGAGTTTTACATTAAATGAACTTTTGTGGAAGATGATAATAGAAGGTTATTCAATGTCATTTTGAGTAACTTTGGAGGGATCGTAACACAATATTTTAGTTAACACAAATGCATGTCGGTTGCTTATCTTGACCTAGATATTATATGATGTACAGTAATAGTAACAATTCATCTGCATTTTGAGCTTATGAATGCTGAATGTTAGAGATATTCTATTTATGGTTTTAGTTTAAGGTTGAATGCACTTACCACACTTCATTGGTTACACATTTTATACTCAGAAAAAGTGTTAAGAGTCTGTTTTATTGATTCACAGGGTAAGCAATTTCAGTTTTTGTTTTCATACTTTGACCTATAACCTTAGGATCCATTAGGGCACTACAATAGCAAGGTGTAGACACATCAACTACAAAGAAATAGAACTAAAATGACACTGTCTCCAGCTAGGGATGCATTAATAGACCTGAGAATTCAAACATAGAAAAGGCAATTTTTTCCTGCTGGGAAGTAGTGTTCTCAAGAGAGCCATCTCAGACTGAAGAACATGATATGAAAATCAATACAGGCCCTATTGTGCTACTGATGTGTCCGGTAAGTGTCATTTTATATCTTGCTAGCGGATATCTAAAGGAAGTTAAAGCTACTTTACTCGTAGTAATTGGATGAATTCTCTTTCATCAGTGGTCTATTTCACTGTTCAACTGAAAAATAAAATACACTGTGGGGTGCAATTTGAAATGAGACATCATGAAAAAAAAGACAAAAACTGATAAGGCTTTCACAGATATTATAAAGGAATCACTGATGTTTTCTACTCTCAAAATTCCTATAATTACATGTGAATTTAAACAGATAGCTGTAAATACAGAACTAATTGACAGAAATTGTGGTTAGGAAATATCAAATTGGTTAACCAAAGGAAAAAACGTAAAAGCTATCACTGCAAACATTAGAATGATCTGCAGAAACTGAATAGCTAATTTGAAATGTTTAATTTCATAAATATGCATTGCATTAAGGTTGAAAGAATTATATGTTTTGAAATAATCTAGATAAAATTTTCTGAGTTCTTTATTGCTTATGCCATTAAATTCCTTGTTTTTCTCATATTACTATAACAACTTTGAGAGTTTTAGTGCAGCCATCTCAGTTTTCTCCAGTCTTTTGCAATTTTATTACCATTTTCCCACAAATACTTTTCTCCTATAAAAACTATTTTGTTGCTTGATTGTTACTGTATATTGTTTGAAAAAAATACTAAAGAAAGTTTAGATACTGAAATTTGAGTTTTATATTTGAGATTCTACACTTTCAAAAACTTTTTACTTCTAAAGTATATAATCAGAACTTTGAAATAACTTGGTCCTTAAATTTGAGTAGAAAATCTAATAAATTTAAAAACTGAATTTGAATGTACACTTAATTGAAACAAACTGTCTTACTTATGTTTGTACAAAATTTGTCAGAATTTATTATTTATTTCACAAGCATTCTTTGTAAGACTACATGAAAATTACTGTGCAGTACACTGAGTGTTTAGGAAAAGAAGCGGGTGAATTCAAAGGTGCAAATAATTGTGAAAAATTTGGAAAGGTGGAAGACAAGGGAACAAACATGCTTTACTAAACAAACAGAAAAAAATCAGTACTATTTGAATTACACATACTGCTTTATGTTTTTCAATGCATATTTCAGTGCAAATACTTTTGGTTATTTACAAAACCTGAAATATGTCTTGATGGTAATTTTTACTTTTACTTTCTAAATAAGTATTCATATATTTGCATTGTTTAACTTTGACACAACACAGCTATTTGATTTGGATAACTTATATACAGAATGTGTCATATTTAATATATCTAAAACTCAAAGCAAGTGTAGAAACAAAGCAACTAGATTAAAAATGGACAAATTTCATAAATAGATATTTTCAAAGATATAAAAATGACCAAAAATCATATGAAAAAGTGTTCACCATCACTAATTATTTGGAAAAAGTAAATCAAAACTAGAAGATTTCACCTCACATCCACTAGGATGGTTACTACAACAGAAAATAGCAAGTTTTGGTGAATGTATGAAGTAATGACCATTCTTGAATAGCTGGCAGGAATGTAAAATGGTTTAGCCACTGTGGAAAATGGTATGACTATTTCTCAAATTACACATGTAATTATCATACAATTGGTAAATTCATTTGCAAGTATATATCTACAAACTGAAGTAAGGTTTCAAAGAGATGTTTATACATCTGTTTTCAGAACAGCCTTCTTCAAAAAAAGGTAAACTATATATATATATATATATATATATATATATATATATATATATACTTCCATAAATACTCTGCACTTTTCTACAGAATGGATAGAACTTGTGAATATTAGCTAACTGAAAGAAGTCAGCCATTGTAAACAAACACTAGTTAATCCCAAGAATATGCTTCCACTCATATATAGTGATTTAGGTTGAATAAATTGAATAAAGACAATAGAATTAACAGTGCCTAGGAGCAGAGAAGTACAGGCAATATATTTTATTAGGTAAAATTTCAATTTTTAAAGATGAAAAGTTCAGTAGTCAAATGATGATTATATTTGTGTAATCATCTGAACATCCTTAACACTACTAAATTATAAATTTATAAATGATTAAGATAATAAATTTTGTGCTATGTGAATTTTACCAAAATAAGAATATTGGAAATACATGCATACATACACACATGAAATTTGCCTCTATACATCTTCATTATCACACATGTATTTTCTTAAAACCAGAAAATAAATATAAAATGTATGTTTGAGTTTATCATTTCTGCTCCAACTATAACTAAATGATACTTATGTGTCAATTCTGAAAATTCTTTTCCATAATAAAATTTTTGTGTTATTCAAAATATGGCATATTTTTCTGAGTTAAAGCCTCCAATAATATAAGACTATATTTCAAAAATGTGCACATGTGGGAGCAGATGGAGAATCATCAGGAAATGTAAGCAGTAATTAGAAAATTCAATCATCCAAATGAGAAATGTTGTGAAAATTGATTTTATATTAACATGTCAACGGTGATACAGTGATTGTCTCATTGGACAAATTGATTTTTAGTTAATGGCTTATGAATACTTTTTATGGTTTTAATGAAGGGCATCTATACATTTTTAAAATTAGCAAATTGACTCAAATATATTAATCAATGGATTTACTGTGAAGTGAAAACCAGTCTTACTATTTTACTCAGAATACTAGTTAGTAGTGGCTGGTCAGCAAGGGGAAGAAGGTTGTTTCAATTGATATTGCTTAGTAAATGCCTAAATCCCATTTACAAAAGCAGTACAGATTGTAAAAATTGATGTGTTCATCTGTTTTTCTAATCATGTCATTCAAACAGAGAAACAACTAATCATGTTGTTTAAACAGAGAAAAGAAGTCGACTGCAGTTGTCATTTTGGGAGGTGTGTCCTGCACGTTTCTTGGTTCTGAAATTTCCATAGATCTTCCCACACTTGAGATATAATTTATTTATTCCAAAATTGTTTGTTCTTTTAACTATGTGTTATAAAAACATTGCTTTTGGCTATCAGAAATCATGTTATGTAATTAAATATGTATTTTGTCAATTCTAAGAAACATGTTTCCTTGTGTATTTATACCTGTGAATTTGAAATGCTTACTCTAGTTATTGGCAGTTAATCACTGTGTAACAACTTAGGAAACAATATATTTATTTTACTTAAGTAAGGTAACAATATCTTGACTACATATGGTTTGCAGCTTATAGTTTGCATATAGAACTTAACTCTATTCATGACACTTAAAACCAGTAAATCACTCTATTTAAATAGTGATTGAACCAAAGCTATAGTTTCTGAAAAGAATATGGAGAAAAGTCTAGAACTATCTGTTCTGGTTCTATTATAAATTTTGTTTTTCTATTTGTTTGATCTAAGTATTTTGTTTCCATTTCCTAAAACCACCTACTGCTAATAACTATATTATTAAAATCATAATTTTATCTGTATTTCTAAAATAATACTTATTCTTAGTGCCTGTTCTATATCTTTAGGAGGAATTTCCAACTGCCAGCATAATCCATTACAATCTGAGCAATATCCTTTGTTATTTTCATTTCTATCCACTTCCATTTCCACCTCCGTCTATCTTTAGCAAAATATTTGCATTTCCTCAATTGTGAAGTATCCATGCCATTGCAAACTTTGTGTTTTCTGTTTATAAAGTGTCTCATACAATTATTGAACAAACTATAGTATCAGTTGGGCTTCTTAAATGAATGAGTAAACTGTATAATTAAGGACTGGTTATTTACATTTATTAATAATATGCAGCTAATTACTAATGATATTTCTAGGAAGATCACTTTTACCTGCATAGGTAGTTAAAAAGATCACATTTTTGCCCTTTTCTCTTTTATGCTATTTACCCAGTATACATACAAGTGTTAATACAAAAATTTGGGATTTTCTCTGAAACAAAATTTTACTTTAATTATTAATCTTTGCAAAAATTTTCCATGATGCATTAGCTGTTCATGTCTATTTGACCAGTAATAGCACTTTAATCCTAGTCCTGAGAGAGCCAAATTTATCACATGGAGTGAGTTCTGTGCTTTTTCAAAACACTTTTGTCAGTTATTTTCACTTACTGGTAAATTTTCTGCTATATTTTCCTTAAACATATTTTTTATTTCATGTGTGATGTCCTCTAATTCCTGGTAACTCCAAGTAGCCTTCTTATTATCCAGTAGCATTTAGATGAATTTCCCTTGGTATTTTATCTTTTTAAAGGTTCCTCTTAATATACCATCATGTGATACACTTTGTACTCAGGTTATGAACTATCTTCACACTGGTTATTTCTATTTATGGATTCAGTAGAATGATGTTTTCTCTCTGGGATTCTGTGTCATCTTTCATGGAGTCTGTGTCATTGATAAATTTAGAATCCATGTGTTAAACAGATTTGCTCAGCTCTCCTAATTTTTTATTTGCTCCTTCCATATCTACATTGGTCGCTCGACAGTTACAATAGCTTTTGAATTATGTCATTTTTGAGTTTACTAAGTCCCATTGCTTTTTCTGTAATAATATATGATGTTTGATTGCTCTCCAGTGATGTTCCACGGATCTGACTTGGGCTACTTTGGAGGCATTTTGCTGCCATGTTTTCAACATTACTATTGTGGTTTTTGGTTTTGGTAAAGTAGAATTTGTTGCTGGTGTGAAGATCTGTGTGTCGAGGTTTGGCTTTTCAGTGATATATTTTTGGCCTTGTCAGTTGGTACTGTTCAGCACTTCAGTGTATGCAGGTGACTTGATTCTATTGTTGTGCTGTAAGGAAAGAATTTCTACCAGTTATGATGGCATTGATGGACTGAGCACTCATCTGTCACACGTATTAAAACTTATTATGAAGCTTTCTCCCTGTTATCACTGACCCTAACAGTCTATACTGAACTGTTATTGGCAGTTAGGGTGGAGTTTGGAGGGAGAAGGAAGGACAAAGGGGTAGAATAACTCCGTAGCAGGAGAGGACGTCACCAGGAACATCAGTAAGTAAAAATATAAAATAGACGCTGGTGGAGGTATTTTATACTTGCAATAAAGGGTAGTGTTAAGGGGGTTTAAAAACATTTATGTGAGTGGCAATGTGATACAGGGAAAAGTATAGAGATTAAGGAACGGTCATGGTTGTTGAAGCCTACTAAAATTCTGGTGGTTAGTTTTGTTTGCATCCTCTAATCATAATTCTGTTAAGGTCTAATTCTAGTCACTCATAATATCATTGAAGTTAAAGCACTGACTTATGGCTATTCTTTGTATACAGACCTATGATACATATGACACACACATATACATCACATATGTATGTGTCACATACATGTGTGTATATTATACATATGTTTATATATTATATATATATTTATGAAAAGTGACAAAGATAAAAGTGATGACAGAGTGACAGGTCCAGTAAGAAAGAGCAAAGAGAACAGAATAGAAAGGACAAAGGTTAAAAAGAAAGAAAAGGAAATACAGAGCAAAGGAAAACTTGAAAAAAAGTTTAAAAAGAAAGAAATAGAAACATAGCAATTCAAGAATATTCAAGAATTGAGGCAAAGAAAAAGAGAGAGAACACTGAACTGTTTGGGATCTCAATGTGAAGGAAAGGCATGGCTTGGCTCAGCCAGAGAAACCCTGGCAATACACTAGCCAGAAGCCAGTGGCATTAGAATACGGAAAGAAGTACAGGGTCCTCCTGGCAGTAAGGGAAGCAGGAGTGGTAGATCATAGGCAGAAGGAAATGGGAAATCTTCTGTTAGCTGGAATAGTTCATATATTCCTCTTCCCAAATTGAGATGACATCGTTGGATCTTCGCACAGAGTTGAAGAACTGTGATTATCCACAGCCAATTTATGGTTTGCAATAAGGTGGAGTCAAAGAGCAGGACAGCTCTCACCCCACCAAGGAGCCATTAAAGCAGCCTGCATGCAAGGGAGAAGTTGGCTTGGCTTCCTGCAGTGGACTGTGCTGCAGGAGGAGGCGGATTTTGTGAGAGCTCTGGACACTCCGGTTGTACGGCAGAGTGGCTACTAATGGATATTTATCTCTACTCATTCTTCTCTAATTTCTCTCAATTTTCTGTCACTCTATTTTTAGTCTTTCATTGATGCTTTTTATTTTTTATTTAAATCTGTTTGGATTTTTTCCTTTTCCTTCTCTTTAAAGAGTTTACATCTTTATTTCTTTTAAGACAGGTGTACTGGAAACATTACTTCATTTTCCTTTGGCACAGTACTTTGTCTTTGCTTTCTCTCCCTGTTTCTATTCTTCAAATCTGTAACTATTTTACTAGATTCTCTTCCTTCTTAAATTGTCTGAAAAGTCAGATGTAATTCTTTTCTCCCATAAAAAAAATATAATTACTTTTCTCTGGCTTTCTTGGGAAGAGAAAAGTTCTATATCTTTAATATTCTGTAATTTGAACATGATATAGGTATAAAAATTTTTGGTTTTGTTTTATTTTGATATTTATTCTTGGTGTTCTAGAATTTTCTAAAAATTTGATTTCAGGCATGACCTCAATCTGAAAGAATTTTAGACATCTTTTCAAATATTCTTTCTCTCTTATTCTGAATTTCCCATTAATTATATGTTGCATTTTTAAATGTTCAATACTTTTTGGATAGTTTTCTCTGTCTCTGTTGCTCCTACATATTATCTTTATCTTTAGGCTATTCAGTTCTCCTTTTTTTATGGATTTAAGATTAAGGCTAAGATTCTGTTCTCACCCATATATAGTCTATGAATAAACCCATCAAAGGTAACCTTTATTTATGTTAAAATGGTTTTTTATTCCAGTTTATTTTTAACCTTTTCTTTTTTTTATTTAAAAGAGAATAAAACAAAAGGGGGCAGTACAGAGCAGATCAGAACAGGACAACATAGGCAACACAGTACTTTACATTAAGTCAACTGGACATCAACATTATCTAACAGCATATCTCTTACTCTGCTATAGTTGAGCATAGTTTCAATTACAATAATATCAAACATAACACAATAGCGTAAAGCCATGCATTTAGTGAAAGAATTCCAGGGCTTTCTGAACCAAATAACAGAAAATGATCAATGGGTATTATAATATCTCATTTTTAATAAAAAAGAAAAAAAATTGTTTGAACTATCACACATATTCAAATTCCAATGAGACACAATGTGGTAGACAGAACCAATGGTAATAGAACAAAAAAAAAAAGCATGGTAGGACTTCTAAGAAGGATAATATTAAATCAGCAATAGCTGTCATACTGTTTTCTTCAAAACAGCTGTTCATATCATCACGTATGATATAGTCAAACAAAACAGGATAA
>PVJX010020770.1:0-32874 GCA_004027295.1 Dolichotis patagonum
ATATGAACTTCAAGAATGATCCAAAGAGATAAAGAAGGTCACTACGTACTAGTTAGGGGAAAACTTCAAGAGGAAGAGATACCAATCTTAAATATATATGCATCAAATTCCAGAGAACCCAGCTATACAAAGCAAATATTAACAGAAATGAAAAATCAAATAAACAATAACACAATTATAACATGAGATGTTAAGATGCCATTGACACAAAGGGAAAGATCAACTAGACAGAAAATCAGCAAAGACATAACAGAACTGAATCACACCTGTGAACAAATGGACTTGATAGATGTATATAGAGTTTTCCATCCAAAAACATCAGAATATACATTCTTCTCAGCAGTACATGGGACATTATCTAAAATAGACCATATACTAGCCCACAGAATATATTTAAGTAAATGCAAAAGAATTGAAATTGTCCCATGCATGTTATTGGATCATAGTGCCATGAAACTAGAAATCAATGATAAAAGCAACTGCAAAAACCTCACAAACACATGGAAACTGAGTAATACACTCTTGAGCAATCAGTGGGTCATGGAGGGAATAAAAGAAGAAATTAAACAATATCTACAAGCAAGCAAATTACAAACACAACTTACCAGAATTTGTGGGATGTAATGAAAGCAGTCTTCAGATGGAAATTTATCACACTTAGTTCCCACATCAGGAAGACAGGACAAACATCTAGAAAAACATCAAACTCAAACATCTAGAAAAAGAAGAGCAAGCCAATCCAAAAGCCAAAAGAAGGGAAGAAATTATAAAGATCAAAGCAGAACTTAACGCAATAGAGTATAAGAAAACAATTCAAAGAATCAATGAATCAAAGAGTTGGTTCTTTGAAAGAATAAATAAAATTGATAAGGCCCTAGCCAACCTTATTAAAAAGAGGAAAGAAAAAACTCAAATTCAGGCAGTAAGGAATGAAAAAGGTGAAATTACTACAGACTCAGCAGAAATACAGAAGATCATCAACACCTATTTCGAAAATCTCTACTCTCATAGGTTCGATAACACAGAAGAAATAGACAGATTCTTAGATACATATGAACTACCGAAGTTGGATCAGGAAGATGTAAAACTTCTGAATAACCCAATTTCTATTAATGAAATGGAAAATATAATTAAGTCCTTGCCAACAAAGAAGAGCCCAGGCCCAGATGGATTCACTGTGGAATTCTACAAGAAATACAAAGAAGACTTAATTCCAACACTCCTCAAACTCTTCAATGAAATTGAAAGGGAAGCAATTCTTCCTCAGATATTCCCAGAAGCAAATATTACTCTAGTATGAAATCCTGAGAAAGACCCAAATAAAAAAGAGAACTGTAGGCCAGTCTCTCTAATGAACATAGATGCAAATTTCTCAACAAAATATTAGCAAACAGGATACAGCGAATCATCAAGAAGATTATACACCACAACCAAGTGAGATTCATCCCAGGAATGCAGGGATGGTTAAACATATGTAAATCCATAAATGTAATCCCCCATATCAATAGAGCCAAAAGAAAGAACCACATGATCATCTCTATAGATGCAGAAAATGCTTTTCATAAGGTCCAACATGCATTCATCATAAGAACCTTACAGAGAATGGGAATAGATGGTCTTTGCCTAAATATGATAAAGGTCATCTATGACAAACCAACAGCCAGCATCCTATTAAATGGCCAAAAACTGAAAGCCTTTACCTTAATATCAGGCACAAGACAAGAATTTCCCCTATCACTGCTCCTATTCAACATAGTACAGGAAAAACTAGCCAGAACCATTAGACAAGAGAGAGAAATAAAAGGAGTAAAGATAGGAAAAGAGCAAGTTAAATTATCATTATTTGAAGATGAAATGATACTTTACATAGAAGACCCCCAAAACTCCATTGAAAAACTCCAAGATGTAATAAATAAATTCAGCAATGTAGCTGGGTACAAAGTCAGTACTCAAAAATCAATAGCATTCCTATACATTAACAACAAAAATACTGAGAGAGAAATAAGTCACACCCTTCACACTAGCATGCAAAAAAAATGAAACTCTTAGGAATTAATCTCACAAAAGAAGTAAAAGAGCTATAGAAGGAAAATTATAATACCCTGAAAAAGGAAATCAAAGAGGACCACAGAAAATGGAAAGACATCCCTTGTTCATTGAGAGGAAGAACAAACATTGTGAAAATGGCCATTCTCCCAAAATTATTATACAGATTCAATGCAATCCCAATCAAAATTTCACTAACATACCTCATAGATCTACAGAAATCCCTCCTAAAATTCATCTGGTACCAGAAGAGACCTTGAATAGCAAAGGCAATTCTAAGCAGCAAAGGCAAGGCAGGAGGCATCACAATCCCTGATTTGAAAGTATACTACAAAGCTACTATAATAAAATCAACATGGTACTGGAACAAAAAGAGACCTGAAGATCAGTGGAATAGGTTGGAAAATACAACTACAACCACAAACTCACTCAAACACCTTATATTTGATAAAGGGGCCAAAAATGTTCACTGGAAGAATGAAAGTCTCTTTAACAAATGGTGCTGGAAAAACTGGCATATGCAGAAGACTAAAGCTAGACCCCTGCCTATCACCATGTACTAAACTAAAATCTGTATGGATTAAAGATCTAAATATTAAAACAGAGACACTAAATCTGTTGGAAGACAAAGTAGCTAAAAATATCAAAGATATAGAGGTAGGTTGAGAATTCATGAACAAGAATCAAACCACACAGGAAATACTTCCCAGAATCAATAATTGGGACCATATCTTATTAAAAAGTTTCTGCATGTCAAAAGAGATTTCCAGCAGAGTGAAAAGAAAACCCACAAATGGGGGAAAAATCTTAATGGACTTTCCATCAGTCAAAGGACTTCTGTGTAGAACTTATAAAGAATTAAAAAAAAATCAGACCCTTGAAATTCAAAGACCCAATCCAAAAATGGGCATCTGAAATGAATAGACAGTTCTCAGATGAAGAAATACAAATGACAAATAAATACATGAAAAAATGTTCATCGTCATTAGTCATTAGAGAATTTCAAGTTAAAACCATGCTGAGATTCCATCTCACCCCAGAAAGAATGGCCAGGATTAAAAATAAAAACTACCAAGAAGAATTGCTGGAGAGGCTGTGTGGAAAAAAGAACTCTTCTACACTGTTGGTGGGAGTGTAGACTGGTGCAACCACTGTAGAAGTCAGTCTGGAGATTCCTCAAAAAGATGGGTCTGGAAGTTCCTTGATCCAGCTATTGCACTTCTAAGCATATTCCCAGAAGAACTGAAAACATCGTACCACAGTGATATATGTGCAGCCATGTTTATAGCAGCACAATTTGTAATATCCAGATCTTGGAAACAACCTAAGTGCCCATCAACTGAGGAATGGATAAAAAAGTTGTGGCATTTTTATACAATGGAGTACTACTCAGGTAGAAAGAATAATCACATTGAGATATTTATGAATAAATGGACATAACTTGAGACCATGCTCATAAGTGAAATAAACCAAAATCACATGTGTAAATACCGTATAGTCTCCATAGTATGAGAGTTGGTAAGAGTATATAAGATTTTATGGTAATCATGATTTCCCATTTCATTTCTTTGAAGCCTTTCAATGTTTTCATTCATCAGTTGGAATGGTTTTTTTCTGCTTTGTTTGACTTTATTATGAGTGATGGTATGAACAGCTGTTTTGAAGAAAAGAAAACATTATGGCAGCCATTGCTGATTTAATATCATCTTGCTTAGAAGTCCTACCATGCTTCTACTCTGCTATTACCATTAGTTCTATCATGTTGTGTCTTATTTGGATTTTAGTATGTGTGATATTATAAAGAAATTTTTTATTGAAAAATGAGATATTATAGTAGCCATTGATCATTTTCTGTTATTTAGTTCAGAATGTCCTATAATTCTTTCATTGTTTTGAATGGTTTTATACTATTTTGGTGTGTTTGATATTATTGTATTTGAAACTATGCTCAACTATATCAGAGAAAGAGATATTTTGATAGCTACTGTTAATATCCGGTTGTCTTATTGTAATGTGCTGTGTTGGTTATGATGTTCTGTTCTGATGTGCTTTGTTCTGCCCTCTTTTTTATTCTCTTTAAAATAAAAAAAAGCATACATAGTTATATGTGTATACCTACAAGTTGTTCTTTACTCTTAAGCATTTTCCCTTTCTTTATTACAGTATCTACTGTACATTTTGGATCTTATTACACTCAGTTTTTTATTGTTATTATTTATCTTTTACACTAGGGGGACAATATGATATTTACAAATGTGAGTCTGCTTAATCTCACTTTTTAGTATAGTCTCAAGTTGCCTCCATTTACCTATAAATGCTTCAAGATCATCATTTATTATAGCTGAATAATATTTCATTGTAAAAAAATACCACATCTTTTTTATCCCTTCTGCAGTTGATGGTCATTTTGGTTTTTTCCAAGATTCAGCTATTACAAAGTGTGCTGCTATAAACATGGATGCAAATATATTGCTGTGACATGACATTTTCAATTTTTCTAGGAAAATATCCAGGAAGAGAATAATTGGATTGAATAGGACTTCCAATCCTAGTTTTCTGAGGAATCTCCATAGTGATTTCCACAGTGGCAGCACCAGTCTACATTCCCAAAAACATAGAAAACATGTTACTTTTTCCCCCACAGTCTCACCAACATTTGTTATCAGTTGATTTCTTGATGGCTGCCATTCTTTATGGAATGGGATAGAATCTCAATGCTGTTTTAATTTGCATTTCTCAAATGACCAGTGATGGTGAACATTTCTTCATGTATTTATTTGGTATTTGTATATCTTCATCTGAGAAATGCATATTCATCTCATATGTCCATTTTGGGGGTGGATCTTTGAATTTGTGGGGCTTTATGTTTTAAATTCTTTATATATTCTAAATATAAGTGCTTGTCTGAGGAATTATTGGATAAAGTTCTTTCTCATTCTATGAGTTTTCTTTTCACTTCATTGGTGATTTATTTTGAAGTGCAGAAACTTTTTAATAACGTGAGATCCCAGTTGTTGATTCTTTGAAGTACTTCCTGTGTGCTCTTGTTTTGTTCAAGAACTCTTTGCCTACCCTTATGTCTTCAAAATTTCTATTTACTTTGTCTTCCAGTAGATTTAGAATTTCTATTCTAATATTTAGATCTTTGATCCATTTTGACTTTAGTTTAGTGAATGAATGGTGATAGGCATGGGTCTAGTTTCAGTCTTGGGCATGTGTAAAGCCAATTTTTCCAGCACCATATATTTAAGAGGCTTTCTTTCTTCCAGTGAACATGTTTAGCCCCTTTCTCAAATATAAGGTGGCTGAGTAAATTTGTAGTTGTGTCTACATATTCCAATCTGTTCCATTCATCCTCAGGTCTTTTTTTCTGTTGTTGTTGTTGTTGTTGTTATTGTTGTTTTCTGCCAGTGCCATGCTAGTTTTATTACTGTGGCTTTGTAGTATAATCTCAAGTCAGGGATTGTGATGCCTCCTGTCTTGCTTTCATTGCTTAGCATTGCATTTGCTATTCTATGTCTCTTCTTTTTCCAAGTAATTTTATACAATGTTTTATCTAGATCTGTAAGGTATATTAATGGTATTTTGATTGAGATTGCATTAAATTTGTATAATAGCTTTGGGAGTGTGGCCATTTTCACAATACTGGTTCTTCCTAACCAAGAGCAAGGGATATCTTTTCATGTTCTAACATCTTCTTCAGTCATCTTTTTTTTACAATAGTATAATTTTTCAGCATATAGGCTTTTTACATTCATTGTTAGGTTGATTCCTTAGTATTTCATTGTTTTGGATGTTATCATGAAAGGTGATATTTCCATAATTTCTCTCTCAGTGAATTTTTTATTGGTGTATAGGAATGATGTTTATTTTTGATGCTGACTTTGTATTCAGATACACTGCTGAATTTGCTTATTAACTGTAGGCTTTTGATGTATTTTAAAGGGTCTTCTATGTAGAGTATCATGTCATCTGCAATAGTTATAATTTAACTTCTTCCTTTCCTATCCTTATTCCTTTTATTTCTCTCTGTTGTCCTATTGCTGTGGCTAATTTTTCCAGAACTATATTGAATAGGAGGGGTGATAGTAGACATTCTTGTCTTGTTGCTGATTTTAGAGTGAATGTTTTCCGGATTTGACCATTTAATATGATATTGGCAGTTGGTTTGTCACACATGGCTTTTATCAGATTGAGGTAGAGACCATCTATTCTGATTTTTCACAGCATTCTTATCATGAATGAATGTTGCACTTTATCAAAAGCTTTTTCTGCATCTATTGAGATGATCATGTGATTTTTGTCTTTGCCTCTGCTGATGTGGAATATTATGTTTATTGACTTGTACATTAAACGATTTCTGCATTGCTGGGATAAATCCCACTTGGTGATAAAGTATAATCTTCTTAATGGTTTATTGCATTCTATTTGCCAGAATTTTTTGAGAATCTTTGCATCAATGTTCATTAGTGAGAATGACCTATAGTTCTCCTTTTTAGTTGGGTATTTTTCTAGTTTGGGGATTTGAGTAATATTTGCCTCCAGGAATGAGTTAGGAAGAACTTCTTCCCTTTCAATTTCATTTTTGTTTAAAAAGAAAAAAAACCCACACAAAACAGAAAAAAAGGGTAGAAACATACAGAATTCCAAAGGAAAAAAGAAAAGAACAAAAAAACACTAAGAAATCATTACTTGATAAATTGCATACTGTCATCTTGGAAATAGTTGTTCAAGTTACAAAATTAAAGCATACAAAGTAGACATTCAAACAGTGAGATTGCAAACTCTTCTGCTCAATGATTGAACAAAAACAATAATACACTCATCTATCTTAAACACTGAAACATACATGCAGTTATATCCTTTAGAGCACTTTCTTTTCCTCTCTTTTTACAATAGCAATTATGCATTTTGGGTTTTTTACACCTACAGTTCTTATTACTTTTCACACTAAAGACATAATATGATATTTGTAAATATGATTCTTATTTATTTCACTAATGAGGATAGTAACAAGTTGTCTCCATTTCCCTTTAGGGCCTCAAGATCATCGTTTTTTATAGCTGAGTAGTTTTCCATTGTATAATAATACCACATTTTTTTCATCCACACTGCAGTTTATGGGCATTTTGGTTGTTTCCAAGATTTAGCTATCACAAATGTGCAGCTATAAACATGGGTGCACATATATCACTGTGACATGACCTTTTCAATTTTTCTGGGAAAATACCCAGGAGGGGAATATCTGGGTTGAATGGACCCTCCAATCCTTGGCTTTTGAGGGATCTGCATACTGATTTCCATGGTGCTTGCACCAGTCTGCACTCCCAACAAGAGTGGAGCAATGTGTCTTTTTCCCCATAGCCTTGCCAACATTTGTTATCAATTGATTTCTTGATAGCAGCTATTTTTCCTGGTGTGAGATAATATCTCAAAGTTGTTTGAAATTGCATTTCTTGAATGACAAGTGATGGTGAACATTTCTTCATGTATTTATTTGCCATTTGTATATCTTCATCTAAGAACTGTGTGTTCATCTCAGTGGCCCATTTTTGGAGAGGGTCTTTGAATTTGGGGGGTTGATGTTTTTCAATTTTTTATATGATCTTGATATAAGTCCTTTGTCTGAGGGGTTTCTGGCTAAAATTCTTTCCCATTCTTTGGGTTTTTTTTTTCACTCTGATGGTGATTTCTTTTGAAATGCAGAAACTTCTCAATAATATGAGATCCCAGTTGTTGATTCTCTGAAGTGTTTTCCCTGAAGTTTGCATTTTGTTTATGAATCCTCTGCCTACCCCTATGTCTCCAAGATTTATACCTTGTCTTCCAGTAGATTTAGCATTTCTCTTTTAATGTTTAGGTCTTCGATCCATTTAGACTTTAATTTTGTGCATGGTGATAAGCATGGATCTAGTTTCCATCTTCTGCATATGGAGAGCCATTTTTCCAACACCATTTATTAAAGAGCTTATCCTTCCTCCAGTGAACATATTTAGGCCCTTTGTCAAATATCAGGTGGCTAAGTGTTTTGTACTTATACTTGCATCTTCTAATCTGTTCCATTCATCTTCAGGTCTATTTCTTTGCTAGTACCATGCTGATTTTATCACTGTGTCTTTGTAATACAGTTTCAAGTCAGGAATTGAGATGCCTCCTGACTTGCCTTTATTGCCCAGAATTGCCTTGATTATTTTAGTTTTTTTTCTGCTACCAAATGAATTTTAAGAGTGTTTACTCTAGATCTGTGAGGTATGTGAATGGTATTTTGACTGGGATTGTGTTAAATCTGTATGAGTTTGGGGAGTATGGCCATGTTCACAATGTTGGTTCTTCCTAGCCAAGAGCAAGGAATATCCTTCCATTTGATATCATCTTCAATCTCCTTTTTTAGCATAGTATACTTTTCAGCATATTGGTCTTTTACATTCTTAGGTTGATTCCTAAGTATTTCATTTTTTAGATGTTATTGTGAAGGGTGATATTTTCATAATTTCTCTCTTGATGAGTTTTTTGTTTGTGTACAGGAATGCTATTGATTTTTGAGCATTGACTTTGTATCCACATACACTGCTGAATTTGTTTGTTACCTGTAGTAGTCTTTTACTGGAGTTTTTTGGGGTCTTCTATATAGAGTATCATGTCATTTGCAAATAGTGATAACTTCTTCCTTTCCTATCTTTATTCCTTTTATTTTTCTCTCATGTCTAATTGCACTTGCTAGTGTTTCGAGAACTATATTGAATAGGAGTGGTGATAGTGGACATCCTTGTCTTGTTCCTGATTTTAAAGTGAAAGCTTTCAGCTTTTGTCCATTTAGTATAATGTTGGCTGTTGTTTTGTCATAGATGGCCTTCATAAGATTGAGGTAAACACCATATATTCCAAGTTTCTGAAGGGTTTTTATCATGAACATATTTTGGAATTTATCAAAAGCTTTTTCTGCATCTATTGAGATGTCCATGTGGTTTTTGGTTTTGGCTCTGTTGAAGTGGTGTATTACACTTATTGATTTCCATATGTTAAACCATCCCTACATTCCTGGAATGAACCCCAATTGGTCATGATGTATAATCTTCTTGTTGATTTGCTGCATTCTATTTGTTAGTATTTTATTGAGAATCTTTGCTTCTATGTTGATTAATGAGATTGGCCTATAGTTCTCCTTTTTGTTGGGTCTTTCTCTGATTTTTTTATTGGAGTCATACTTGTCTCCAGGAATGATTTATGGAGGATTGCTTTCTTTTCAATTCCAGTGAAGTGTGTAAGCAGTATTGGCATCAAATCTTCTCTAAATTTCTTGTAGAATTCAGCCGTGAATCCATCAGTACCTGGACTTTTCTTTGTTGGTAAGTTTTTAATTACATTTTCAATTTCAACAGCTGATATTGGGTTATTCAAGATTGCTATATTTTCTTGGTCGAGATTTGGTAGTTCTTGTGTTTTAGAACTTTGCCCATTTCCTCTGTGTTTTCCACTTTATGTGAGTAGAGATTTTCAAAGTAGGTATTCATGATCTTTTGAATTTCCATGGGATCTGTAGTAATTTCCCCTTTTTCAGTCCTTATTGTGTGAATTTGTGTTTCTTCTTTCTTTTTCTGTATAAGGTTAGCTAGAGGTTTCTCAATTTTGTTTATTCTCTCAAAAACCCAGCTTTTTGATTCATTAACTCTTTGTATTGTTTTTATGGTTTCAATTTCCTCTCTTCTTTGAGCTTTGGGTTTAACTTGCTCTTCTTTTTCTAGAAGCTTGAGATGAAGCATTAGATTGTTTATTTGTGCTCATTCTGTTTTATTGATATGTCAGTTTATTGCTATATATTTCCCAGTTAAGACTGCTTTCATTGCATCCCACAGATTACAATAGTTGTTTCAGCATTTTCATTGAATTCCATGTATTGCTTTATTTCTTTTTGAATTTCACCTCTAGCCTTCTGGTTGTTCAAAAAGTTGTTATTTAATTTACATGTATTTATGCCAGTTTTGCAATTTCTTTTACAATTAATTTCCAATTTCAGTCCACTATGGTCAGATATTATGCATGGGATAATTTCAATACCTTTGCATTTACTTAAGAATGTTTTATGGGATAACATTGGTCTATTTTGGAGAATGTCCCATGTGTAGTTGAGAAGAATGTGTATGCTGATGTGATTGGGTGGAAGACTCTGTAAACATCTACTAAGTCCAATTGCTCGCAGGTATGATTCAGGTCTATCATTTTTTGCTGATTTTTTGTCTAGTTGATCTATCTTTGTGACAATGGGCTGTAATAATTGTGTTCTTCTGTATTTGGTTTTTCATGTCCAATAGTATCTGTGTTATATAGTTGAGTGCTCCTGTGTTTGGTGCCTATATTTGTGTAATTGTTAGTTCTTCCTCTTGAATATTTCCACTTATGAGTATGTAGTGACCTTCTTTGTCTCTTTAAATAATTTTAAGTTTGAAGCTCACATTGTCTGCCAATAGAATAGTTACCCCTGCTTCTTTCTGGGTTCCTGTTGCATGGAATACTGTTTTCCTTCCTTTGACTTTTAATCTATGTGTTTCTTTTTGAGTCAGATGTGTTTCTTGTATACAGCATATTGTGGGATCCTGTTTCTTGATCCATTCTGTCAACCTGTTTCTTTTGATATGTGAATTGAGCCCATTTACATTTATGGATATCACTGATATGTACTGTCTTGACTTTGCCATGTTATGTTACTTTTGCTAGGTTTCTGCTTTTCTTCCTTGTTTATTTTCTTGTCCAGCCTGGTGATTTCTTTCCGTTGCTGTTCTGGAGATTGTGGTCATTTTTATCTCTATCTAGGATGTCCTTCAGCACTCTTTCTAAGATTGGTTTGGTGGATATGAATTTCTTCAGTTGTTCTTTGTCATGGAAGTATCTTGTTTCTCCATTAAATTTGAAAGACAATTTTTCTGGGTACATCAGTCTGGGTTGAAAGTTGTTTTCTTTTAGGGATTAAAATACTTCACTCCAAGCTCGTCTTAACCTGAAGGTTTTTGCTGAGAAGTCTGTCATGATTCTAACAGGCTTTCCTTGATATGTGAGTTGTGTCTTTTCTCTAACAGATTTTAGTATTCTGTTTTTATGCTGTATGTCTGAGATCATAATTATTATATGTCTTGGTGTAGGTTTATGTTGGTTATGACTGTTTGGGATTCTATGTGCATCACTTATTTCTATATCAGATTTTTCCCCCATGTTTGGGAAATTTTCTGCCATTATTTCTGTGAACAGCTTAGCTATATCCTTTGCATTGTCTCCTGCATCCTCACTGATGCCTATTAATCTAAAATTGTTTCTCCTGGCATCATCATGTAGTGGCTGGATTGTCATTTCATATTGCTTTGTTGTTTTTATAAGTTCTATGCCTTCAAGATCACTATCTGTGATCCTATCCTCAAGATCTGTAATTCTATCCTCAGCTTCATTTAAATGGCTTTGCAGGCTTTCAATACAATTTTTTCTTTCTTGCATATCTATTTGAATTTGTTTCATGGATTCTGCTTGTTTTCTACATTGTTCATTCAATGTTTCAATCAATTTCCCATGCCCCTGTAGTTTCTTATCTATTTCTTCTCTGGCTATGTTGAGCAACTCATTTACTAAGGTTCATTACTTTTGTCTTTACATAAGACATTCTTTCTAATTTGAGTTCCTCTATAGCCTCATGGATTTGTTTCTTTACTTCATTTGCTATCTTTTCAGAGATTTCTGATGTATGGCTTTTAGGGTCCTCATTATTTTAGGGCCCCCGTTATTGCCTGCACTTGCCTCTGATGGACTAGATGTTTGGGATTGCATTTTGCCTTTTCATTTAGTCATTTTCACCTTTTGGGTAAATTTCTGGTTTTTCTATCCCAACAGTCATAACTTTCTGTATTGTGTGTTTCAGTGTCCTACTGTGTGGTTGATGTTTGTCCAATTGCTGGGTACCACAATGAAAAGGAGATCCAGTCTCCTGAATTCCTCCTACAGTGTCTGTTGGGTGAGTCCTATATTCTTTCTGGGCTAACTATCCCAGCAGTATTGATGTAGGGCAACTCTTAGTTCCTGCTATTGTTATATCTTCAGGTTGTTGCAGGCCACCAGGTCTTCCTGGCTATAGTGTTTGTGTCAACTGAGGCCCTACTGTGTCACTGGGGATCTCATAATTTCTTTTAATTTCCTTTAAGTTGGGGAGGTGTTATTGGTGCACTCCTCAACCTGTCTGATGTTCTCTGTGTGGGGGAAGGTTTATCCACTCTCTTGCCAGGTTAGCAAATGTCTTACACTTGGAGGGAGTTTCACTTCTGCTCCTATTTACCCACTGAAGACCTCTATTTTAGGGGGCAAATTCACCACACTGACTGGAGCCTACTGAGGTCTTCTGTTTGGGTGAGGGGTTCCTGACTCTCTCTTCGAGCCAACAATGACAGTCCACTGTAGTCCAACATTTTGATGTTCCTGGAGTAAAGGTGGGCCCAGCAGCAGCAGTCCTACAAAGCTCAGGCCTTCTGCCTTCAGCCACCACGATGCTCCTGGTGGGCGAAGGTTGGGCTTCAGTCACAGGAAGCTTCAGTCACTGGAAGATCAGGCCAGCAGAAGGCCTCCTCAATGTTCCTGGAGGAAGCAGATGCCCATTTTTAGATTGGGTCTTCGAATTTTGTGTGTCTGATTTTTCAAAAAATTCTTCATATATTCTAGACAGAAGCCCTTGGTCTTAGATACAGTTGACTAAGAGTTTTTCAAAATTCATGGGTTTCCTTTTTACTCTGTTGGAGATTTCTTTTAACATGCAAAAACTTTTTAATAAGATGAGATCCCAGTTATTGTTTCTGGAAAGTATTTTCATGCAGTTTGATTTTTGTTCATTAATTCTCTACCTACCCCTGTGTCTTCAAGATTTTTACCTACTTTGTCTCCCAGCTGATTTAGTGTTTCTGTTTTAACATTTAGATCTATTTTGACTTTAGCTTAGTACATAGTGATAGGCATGAGTCTAGTTTTAATTTTCAGCATTTGGAGAGCCAGTTTTTCCAGCACCATTTATTAAAGAGACTATCTCTCTTCCAGTGAATGTGTTTGGCCCCTTTATCAAAGAGAATGGTGGCTGACTGTGTTTGTACTTGTAGCTGTATCTTCTAATCTATTCCATTGATCTTCAGGTCTGTTTTATTCCAGTACCATGTTTATTTTATTAGAGTAACATTGCAATATAACTTCAAGTTAGGAATTGTGAAGCTTCCTGCCTTGCCTTTTTGCTCAGGATTGCCTTTACTATTCTAGGTCTTTTATGGTTCCAGATGAATTTTAGGAATGATTTCTACAGATCTTTGTGTTATGCTAGTGGGATTTTGATTGTAATTGCATTAAATGTGTGTAACAATTTTGGGAGAATGGCCATTTTCACAATATTTATTCTTCCTATCTATGAACAAGCGATTTCTGTCCATTTTCTGAGGTTCCCTTTGATTTCTTTTGTCAAGGTATTATAATTTTCCCTAAATAGATCTTTTACTTCTTTTTATAGATTGATTCCTAAGTATGTCATTTTTTCAGATGCTATTGGGAAGGATGTGGCTTCTCTTATTTCTCTGTCAGTGAGTTTATTGTTAGTTTATAGGAATGCTATTGATTTTTGAGTGTTGACTTTGTATACAGCTACATTAGTGAATTTATTATACCTTGAAGTCTTTAAATGGAGTTTTGGTGGTCTTCTATGTAGAATAACATTGTATGCAAATAATGATAATTTAATTTCTTCTTTTCCTATCCTTAATGCATTTATTTCTCTCTCTTATCTCATAGCTCTTCTAGTATTTCCAGCACTATATTGAATAGGAGTGGTGATAATGGACATTCTTGTCTTGTACCTGATTTCAGGGTAAAGACTTTCGATTTTTGACCATTTAATATGATGCTGGCTGTTTGCTTGTCATAGATGGCTTTTATCACATTGAGATAAAGAACGTCTATTCCAATTTTCTGTAAATTCTTACCATGAGTGTTTTTTAGACCTTATCAAAAGCTTTTTCTGCATCTATAGAAATAATCATGTGATTCTTTTTCTTGGTTCTATTGATATGGTGGATTGCATTTAATGATTTGTGTATGTTGAACCATTCTTGCATTCCTGGAATGAATCCCACTTGATCATCGTATATAATCTTCATGATGATTTGCTGCATTCTGTGTGCCAATATTTTATTGAGAATTTTTGTATCTATGTTGATTAGTGAGATTGTCCTGTAATTCTTTCTCTTTTTGTTGGATGTTTCTCTGGTTTTGACATTAGAGTAATACTTGTTTCCAGGATGAGTTAGGGAAAATTCTTCCCTCTCAATTTCATTGAAGAGCTTGAGGAGTGTTGGAATTAAGTCTTTTTGGAGTTTCTTGTAGCATTCTGCTGTGAATCCATCTGGACCTGGGCTTTTCCTTTTTGGTAAGGTTTTAATAGCATTTTCAATCTCAAATGAAATTGGGTTATTCAGCAGTTTTGCATCTTCTTGATCAAGCTTTGGTAATTCATATGTTTCTCAGAATGTGTCCATTTCTTCTGTGTTATCAAGCCTATGAGAATAGAGGTTTTTGAAATAGATATTGATGGTCTTCTGTATTTCCACAGGGTCTGTGGTGATTTCACCCTTTTCATTCCTTATTGCATGAATTTGAGCTTTTTTCTTTCCTTTTTAAAATACGGTTGGCTAGGGGCTTATCAATTTTAGTTATTCTTTCAAAGAACAAACTCTTTGATTCATTGATTTTTTTTTTAGTCTCTGTTGCATTGATTTCTGTTCTGGTCTTTATAACTTCCTCCCTTCTTTTGGCTTTGGCTTGGCTTGCTCTTCTTTTTCTAGATGTTCGAGGTGTAACATCAGGTTGTTTATTTGTGTTTGTTCTTTTTTCCTGATTGGAGAATTTGCCACAATAAATTTTCCTCTGAGGACTGCTTTCATTGCATCACACAGCTTCTGGTAAGTTGTATTTGTGCTTTTCTTTTCTTTGCTTGTAGCTATTGTTTAAAATCTTCTTTAATTTCCTCTGTGACCCACTGATTGTTCAGGAGTGTATTATTCAATTTACATGTGTTCGTGGGGTGTTTGCATTTCTTTCATCATTAATTTCTAGTCTCATGGTGCAATGACCCAATAACATGCATGGGATAATTTCAATTCTTTTGCATTTACTTAAGCATGTTCTGTGGGCTAGTATATGGTCTAGTTTAGAGAATGTCTCATGTGTTGATGAGAACATATATTCTGATATTGGGTGGAACACTCTGTATACATCCACCAAGTCCATTTGTTCACAGGTGTGATTCAGTTCTGTTATTTCTTTGCTGATTATCTGTCTAGTTGATCTGTCTTTTTGTGTCAATGGGGTGTTAAGGTCTGCAGTTATAATTGTATTATTTCTTATTTGATTTTTCATTTCTGTTAGTATTTGCTTTGTATAGCTGGGTTCTCTGGAGTTTGATGCATATATATTTAAGATTTTTATCTCTTCCTCTTGAAGTTTTCCCCTAACTAGTATGTAATGACCTTCTTTATCTCTTTTGATCATTCTTGGTTTGAAGTTCACATTGTCTGAAAACAGAATAGCTACCCCAACTTTTTTGTTTGTTTGTTTGTTTGTTTGTTTGTTTCCTGTTGCACTGAGTATTGTTTTCTATCATTTGACTTTCAGTCTATGAGTTTCCTTTTGGGTTAGATGGGTTTCTTGTAGACAGCATATGGTTGGATGTTTTTTCTTGATCCATTGTGCCATTCTGTTTCTTTTAGTTGGTGAATTGAGGCCACTTACATTAATGGTTATAACTGAAATATACTGGTTTATTTTTGACATTTTATCTTTCTGCTGTTGATTCTTACCTTTTCCACTCTGTTTAATTGTTTGCCTTGTTTAGTGGTTTTATCCTATGTGTATCTAGAATGTCTTTCAATATTGTTTGCAGGATTGGTTTAGTGATCATGAAGCTCTTCAGTAGTTCTTTGTCTAGGAAATATTTTATTTTTCTATTTATTTTGAAGGATAGTTTTGCAGTGTACATCGGTCTGGGATGCAAGTCATTTTCCTTTAGGATCTGAAATATTTCACTCCATGCTCTTCTTCACTTCATTGTTTCTGTTGACAAGTCTGCTGTGATTCTGATAGGCTTTCCTTTATAGTTGATCTGCCTCTTCTCTCTGACAGCTTTTAATATTCTGTTCTTATGTTGGATATCTGAGATATTGATTATTATATGTCTGAGTGTAGTTTTATTTTGGTTATGGCTACTTGGAGTTCTATATGCTTCACTAATACATACGTCAGTTTCCATTCCTATCTTTGGGAAGTTTTCAGCTATTACTTCTGTAAATAGCCTCTTCGTATCATTTGTGTTGTCACCTTCTTTTTTGTTTATACCTATCAATCTTATGTTGATTTTCTTTGCATCATCTTGCAGCTGTTGAATTGTTATTTCCTGATTCCTTGTTATTTTTAAAAGATTTTTCCTTTCCTGTTCACTAGCTGCAATCCTGTCTTTGGGGTCTGAAAGTCTATCTTCACTTTCATTGAGATGGTTTTGCCATATTTCAATGGAGTTTTATTATTTCCTGTGTATCTCTTTGAATCTGTTTCATGCATTCTGTTCGTTTCTTATATTGTTCTTTCAAGGTTTCCATATTTTGCATTGTTCCTCTAATTTTTTAACTATGTCTTCTTAGATGTGTTCAGTATTTTTTTTTCATTACATTTATCATTTCTTCTTTTACCTGGGAGATTATTTCTGACCTGAATTCTTTTATGGCTTCCCAGAGTTCTGTCTTTAATTCAATTGCTATCATTTCAGGAGTTTAAGGTGTATGGCTTGCATTTTGTTCTATGTCCATGTCTCCTAGGCTTGCTTGGTATGGGCTGGAGGTTTGAGATTGCATTTTCCTCCTTCATTTTGTCATTGTCCTATATTCCCTTAAGGAATCCAAATGCAATGTTTCAGTTGTTTCTTGGGTTGAGACTATCTATTCCTATTGCAGGGAGTTTCCCCAGTTGAGTGGAGTTCCTTAGACAGACCTTACCAGTTGGCTGGAACCACCTGGGATTGCTGGGAGGGGCCTTACTAGTCTAGATGCAAAGCACCAAAGCTTCCCCTGGCTGGAGAGTGCTGCAAGAATTTTCAGCTTGCCAGGTTGTAGGCTGGCAGCTTCTGGCAGCTTGAGAGTTTCTGGGTAGAGCCCACATAGGCCCAGAGATACATCCTGTTGAGTCCTCTGGTGGTTTGGGAGGCAGGGCAGGGTCTTAACCAGTCTCCCATCAAAGCACCAAAGCTTCCTCAGGCTGGATAGTGTTGTGCACACTTTCTGGCATGCCAGGCAGGATGCTCCCAGCTAGGTAATCATTGGGTAGGCCTGGATAGGCTCAGAGAGACCTTGCAGTGTGCATTCTCCAGTGATGTGGGGGCAGGGAAGGGTCTGGCTAGTCTCCCAGAAAAGCACCACAGCTTCCGTAACCTGGATAATGCTGCGTGCACTTTCCGGCAAGCCAGTGAGAATGTGGGCAACTCAAATTTTTTCTACTTTAGACATACTATTTGTTTCTTTTGAAATAATGTTTGCTACTCTCATTAATTTCTCATGTATGTTTAAATTTTAAGTGTATTGTTCATATGCTCTGAAGTCGTTTTAATTTTCTCTTAAAGTTCACATTTTTCCTGTTTCTTGTCACTTTCACACCATTTCTATGAGGATTATAGTATTGTGAATTACTTTGTTGAGTGTTAGGACTGGTGTCTTCCTCTAAACTGCTTGGTTTTGTACACCATACAGCTATTTCTTTGGGTCAGTTTGATTAATTTAAGGTTTAATTATAGTGACACTGCTCTGGTACAGGATCCTACTGGTCAATGAGGGTCAGAACGATTTTTTGGTCTCTAATGGATGTCCTTGGTATTTAGATTTCCTTCACTTTGGCTTTTTGAAGCTCAAATAACTCTCAAAATTATGTAAACTATGGAAATTTTTTATCTTATTGTTCCTTAAGAATTATTCTACAAATAAATAAATAAATAAATAAAAATTAAAAGTAACATTTTATGCTAATTAAAGTGAATTAACAGAATAGTAAAAAGGTAGGAACACTGTTTTTTACCATAATTTCTCTTGTTATCTTCAAAATAGCTGCCCATACCATCAGACACAATAAAATCAAATTAAATGGAATAATACTACTCAGAACAAAACAATGAAAGTGATACAGAAGTTCAAAACAAGATAATGGGAAATCAACAATGGCTACCCTACTGCCTAGTCTGAGAGTTTATCCCTATGTATGCACAGGTAAGGATCCAGACAAATCCTCAGGGGGATTTCTGTGTCAATTTTTAGAGCTTATTTCTGAATAATTCCTTACTTTTTATAACTTTGCTCCAGTTTCTGGTCAGGTTAGCATCCCACAAGTCTGATTGTTTCTCCTGTGTCTCTTCTAATTAGCATAGCCATTGTATGTTTTGCTCTTTTGTAATCTTCCTTATCATGGCTACAAATTTGCCCTTGATAGTAGAATTTTGGGCTTACCTTACTTGTTTTCCTTTTTCAGGGAGTGCAGTCCTCTGCTGCTTGGTATCCAAATTTTAAAATTTTCTTTTTTATATTTGTGCGATTTTCCAATTATTTTAAATCAAGAGTGCCAAATAAATCATTTTATTCTCTAATGCCCAGAAATTGGCACTTAATTTTATTTTTAGGTAACCTTAGTAAATCAAAATTAAATAAAAGTAAGAAAAATATTACTTAGCTAAACAAAACTTATAAAAAATAAAGGTAATAAATGCTTCTTTGCATCACAAGATTATATCTTAAAATTTTTGCTCCCCAAAAACTAAATTTGAAAAGAAGAAATAGTTATAATTTTTTCATTTTAACACAGTGTTTTAAATTTACACATTAACTTCTCAGTATGATACAGAATATGACTACATTACATTCTTGCCTCACATTCTTAGTTGATATGTTTCACTGTTTGTAACATCAGTATTTTAAGCATATAGTCATAATTTAAAAATTATCATCTATTGAGTCCGTATTTAAGTGGAATCAAACATCATTTACAGTCATTTTATTGTGGTTTTTCTTTTGCACATTTTTATTTGCTTTTAAATTGGCCCAGTTTTATCACTACTAGATTTTTGCTTTGTTTTATTTTTAAGAGGGACCCACACTATATTATTCATTATTATTCATGGGTTTTTCATAGCTTTTTTTATATTGCAAACTTTGCCCTCACACTGTGATGAAATTTTGTCTGTGTATAATGTTGATTTTCTTTAGAATTTGGTAATACCACCAGGATGGCCAAGTGGTTAAGGCATTGGACTTAAGAATTTGGTATCACCTGATAGTGATGGTTTCCATGGTAAACATGATGCCAGAGTGAATTACCCCTGTGTTATTTTCTTTTTAATAGCAGACTACTAGAACCCCATGATGTTGCATGTCTAATTTCACATTTTCTTTGAGGACTGCACTTTCTCAATTTGTATTTTATTTTGTTCTTCACTTTAAGTAATCTTGTCATAAATATTTAAACATCTTAATTTAATTTGATGGGTCTTCCTCTTCAAACACACCATTTTTCCTCAAGAATTTCAATATTTCGTATTTATCAGGTTTCTTCTGAATGACTGAATCAATTTGCCTTTTCTCTTACATTGGTTAGAATTATCTCAATCTTTTTCTCCATGAAAACCTTGTAGTTTCAGTAGAGTATAGTTGTTCTTTGCTGATTTGGCAGTTTAGGTTTATTGTTTTATGACATTAGTGCTTTAAAAATCTTCAATTTCAATTAAACAAATATTTAATTTCCTATTTGAAATTAATTTTATTGAATTATTCTTATCAAATTGTTTTAGATTTTCAAATTATTGGGCTTAACTCTTGATTCATGAAAATTTCCATTAGATCTGAGTACTGTATCTATCTTTTCATACTATATCTTTCTCTTTTGGCTTTCAATTTGACTTGAGCAGACTTGTTACATTTCATTTGTATTACTCATTTAAGGCAGCATCTTCTCATTGGCTTTTCTCTGAAGTTGTATTGGCAACATTTTACTTCTCACTGGAGTTGAAACTACTTTCTTGAAATGAATACAGTTTTTTGATTGGTTGTTTTGTGTAATATCACTTATTCTATAGTCTAATGGAGGTGGAGGTGGAAAAATGCTTCAGAGAAAAACAGGCTGAAATTCCAATTCTTACTTTTGGACTGTCTTAAATTTGTTCTTTCTTCTGAAGGCTTTGATTTGGTCTGTTGTTATTTCACATTCTGTAGAGCAAGGTGTAGTTTATTCAATTTGGGAGAAAAATTGTATTATTGTGAAAGGACTCTTTCAAGTATAGATAATTCTCAAAGCTGTGTATTAGATCAAAGGTTTTGAGTTCTGTTAGGGAAACAGTCCCATAGTTACTCTGCATCCTTACATCCCTCCTTCCCTAGTAACAATTACTTTGTGCAATTACATGAAGTGTATAACTAGGCAATAATTTAGTAAAAGCATTGCTTGATTGTGAAACCAGAAATCTATGGGACAATCTTATTTTAGCTCTATCTTTGTGGCAAATTTCATTCTGATTACTCAGGAAGATGGTTAAATTAAAGTGATTTGAAATTTCTGAACTTTCTACAATTTTTAAACATAAAGTGTTGAATCTGTAAGATTTTATGCAGGTAGAAATTTATAAATAAGTCTAACATACATGTGTATTATGTACATGAGAGCAAATACCTAGCTTGTTAGAGTCATTGAAGTAGGTTGTATATTCTATGACAGCTTCAAATATAAGAATTTTTATTCTTATAAATACATTGATAAAATTAACAAGCTGAAGCAGTATTCATTCACTTAACCTTCTTTCTATGCACCTGAAATTTAAGCAAGTGGACACTGGAGAATATTACTAATAAGCAAAACACATGTTTTTCAATGATAAGATTGTTTAGATATTTAATGACTACAAGAAAGCAATGAATCAATTTTTGGTAAGTTAAAAGAGTAGGCAAAATCATATCATAGCCAGATAACTTTTGCCTTTAATAACACCTACACTTCTTCATTTTTATCCTTCTTTCTTGTTTTTCATATTTTGTTCAGTTTTTAAAATGGATATTTTTCTTTAACTACATTGCTCCAGACTGATGGACACTGCATTGTGAATTAATTATTTGTACAGATTCTCTTTAGTTAATGTGGAAAAGACTCAATGTTACTTCAGTTTTAGGAATAGTAAAGAGAAGGATTTGGGGACTGTTGTGTCATACGTTAGTGGCATTGTACACTATTCGTAACCTGATCATGCACGAGTGACTTAAGTGGATGATTTATTATAGGGAATATTTTCCTTACTTAATTCTCTCTATTTTCAGAATGAAAGAGTATGATATAGCTCTATTTATAAACAACTGAAGCTTAATATCTGTCATATATCATGTAAAGTTATAATCACTGTCAAAGTGCCAAGGTACCATCAGAGAAAGTGACTGGTAATTGACAGAGGCGGTGATCAGGCTCCTGAACCATTTGCTGATTGCATATTCATGATTCCACTGTGTATATGCTACAGTTCCTCTGTAAGTTATTCTAAGTGGATATTTAAACATCACTAGGCTGACACTATGTATTTTGAAATTTGCAAGTCTAATGTTTAACACTTCTCTTTTTGCTTTGTTTTGGAATGTCTACCTCGTGAGATGGGAACTTAGCTGTGGGCCTGAATGAGAACTTTGCGTGTTTATGCCATTGTCACAATGCAGTCAGATGAATTCATCCCTTTTTTGAATTCAGTTCTTAAATTTTTTTTCATCTTTAAGGTAAACATTGGCAGTCAGTTAAAATTAACTTCTAAGTACAATGGTTCTCTTGTCAGTCATTTTGCATGGCCAATATTTTAGACTCTTGTTGAAAGGCATTTATGTATTAACTGTGTAACAATTAAACATTATGCTTCCAGTAGCGTCTTCTTCAGTGTTTTCAATATGTGATATGTGGTAGGTTGCCTTTCCCATCTTAGGAAATCGATTTTGGAATGCACTGAGAGAATCCACAAATTACGCTTAAGTAAAATATTAAGTTGATTTCTAATATTTAAATGTAATATTTATTCCATGGGAATTAAATATAAACAGCTGAAAAAATAAAATGTGCCTCACTATTGAACTTTAGATTTGATTTTTTCCTCACTGTCTGGAGATATATATATATACATATACATACATATATATATATATATATATATATATATATATATATGGCTTCTCTAAAATAAAATGAATGCAAAGAATATATATAGAAAGCCATGGCATCCAATGGAAAGGAGAACTGTCTTTTAATGTATTATAAATTCAAAAGTTTGTTTATGTTATCAATTTAGTTAGTATATAAGGCCATGAACACTAATAAATAGGTTTTAAGGGGAAAAGAATTAGAACAGATACATATTACTATCACTTTCAAAATTTATTTAATATTTCACAGGTATTTTATTTGAGTATATAGACAGCTGGGGATGTTGCTTAGTGGCACAAATGCCTGCCGTAAGTGCAAGGTCCTGAGCTCGACTTCTGGTACAAAAAAAAAAAAAGGAATGAAAGAGTATATACAAAACTAACTTTAGTTCTTAAAGTAAATATCTTATTAAAGTATGGTACAAGTATATAAAAATATATAAATACTAAAATATACACATGAGTGTCATTATTTTTGACATACATGTCATACATGACATACATATAATTATACGTAGCTCAATGAATTTTCATAAAATGCATACAGCTATAATACTTCAAATTTTAAAGTTATTTGGCAAAAACATCTAACTTACAAACAACTAAGTATACGGAAATATTTTAACCCATTTTTCAAACTCTATTACCTTAATAAGAGAGTTAAGGAATAACTGAGAGAAATGGAAATCATCTCCAAAGTAATTTTTAAGTAAAAGGAATAATGTTTCTCTGGTCATTTGCCTGAAAGAGACCTTAATATAAAATAGGTTCTTCTGTCTGGCAGCTTGGCAAAGCCATGTTGTTAGGAGCAATTATGAGTCAGTTGTAGTAATGATAATGAAACTTGAGGGATGACTTTGGAACCCCAATTGTAGTTTAATTTTTATAATTACAATTAATCCTTCAACACAGGTTGGCATGGCACATCTTAATGTGTATATTTTCACTTTCATATTTTTATGTAGATGCTTTTTTTCTAATCTTTATATGTCATGTGCTTCTAAAGAGTGCCATAATTATTTCAGATGCATGGAAATTCATTTTGTATTGGAAAGATTATTTCCAAAGTTTATTTGAATCAGAATACAGTATATTTGGAAAATGTTTATCTATGGAAACAAGCTAATACTTTAACAGATTTTTTCTTCCAGAATATATTGCTATTTTTATTCATTTATTCATCAGAAAAAAAACTTTTACTATTTGCAATTATGTCAGATCTCTAAAAAAACTATTATGGGATACTATATAAAGAGAGCTTCAGTCTCAGTAAAGGTGTTATCAATTGGAATATTACAGAGATCTTCATTCATCAATTTGTTCAACTAATAATTACAGAATCTCTGCTATATGTCAAGCAAATAACAGGCCTTTCAAATCAAGCCTTTAACAGGATAAAGAATTCTCACCTTTTTAGAGCTTATATTCCAACAAAGGAGACTGATGATAAGCAAGTATATAAAACATATAGTATGCTAAACTGATTACATTTTTTTCCTTTCATTATCTCCGTATATGCAAGTCCCTTGTCAGGGTGACTATGCAAAATCTTTAAATCTGGGCTAATTATTAAATTTGTTTTGGAAAATAGAATATGCTGGAGGTGACAATGTGCTAATTCCAAATTTAGCCCTCAAGAAAACTTACACAATTTTGTTCTTTCTAAGTGTTACAAATTAAGCCTGTATCAAACTGTTTCCATTAATTCAACAGTGGATGTTAGGTGATGTGTACCTAGTTAAGATCACTGAATTCAATACTAACCAACAGAGACAAGACCCCACATGCACTGCATTTCTCACCCTGCCACTTGCACCTCTTGACAGGAAGTCAATGCTACCTTCTCCATCCACTCCTGAGTTCCAAGAAGCCCCATACAGACGTCTCAGAACCAAGTCCTCTGTCTAAGACCATGTGCTACGTAAAGAGTGCTAGCATAGTGCATACTCTTTATTGTAAAGTCTCTTGATGCAAAAGAGAACCGAGGGCCAGGTCACAGGGCTAGTGTTGTCACGGAGTCATCACATTGTTGTCACATGAAGCTCCAAAGGCTTGTACCACTCCATCTCAAATTCAAAGGCTTCGGTCCTCTGTCAGGAGACTTCAGACTGAGGTGGGGAGAAGGCAGGGAGGAAGGGGAAGATGCAACCTGCAGGAGAGGAGTCAGCAAGGAGCAGGACTGGTACCAGCTGGTCCCCACACAGACAGTTAGAGGGACACGGGTCCTGCAACTGGTTTCACAGGGAACTGCTCATTTACAAGAACTAGGCACAGAGAACCCAGGCACAGTGAGCACGATGCTTTGTTGCCCAGATGTCTGTTGACGTTATCAGGGAATACAGCAAGCCTGAAAACTCTGCAGGAGCACTGGAAACCAAGAAAGGGGCCACCATGTGCCAGAAACCTCATAAATGAAAAGCAAGTATGTTTTATTATATGTTCTTGAAACATCATGATTAGTTGGCAAACTGATACCACTCCCCTTAAAGAACTAATAGAAAGCTGAAGCACATAAGACAGCTTGACAATGGTAAAATAATAAACAAGTAGGTGGAAAAGAATAGAGTGTGCAAAAATATACCATAGAGGGTATATGTCCACACTGGACATAGAGTCAAATGATCTTTGGCAAAAGAACAGAAAGTAATACAATAAAGAAATTATAGTCTTTCCAACAAATGCTGCCACAGAAACTGAACTTTAACATGAAAATAAATAAATCTACACATACACATGACAGCCTTGACAAAATTAGCTCAGAATAGATCACAGATAAAAGTAAAATGCAAAACTGTAGACCTTTTAGAAGATATATTAGAGAAAATCTAAAAGACACTGGGTTTAGCAATACATTTTTAGGTATCATGAAAAAGATATAATTTATGAAAAAAATAAAAGTCATTGCACTATGAAAGACACAGTCAAAACATGAAAAGGCAAGTCACAGACTGACAGAAAAGATTTATAATACACACGCATACACACGCATCCCCCCATATATATATATATATATATATATATATATATATTCAAACACTGTTATCCAAATTGCACAAAGGACTCCAAAAATCAATAATAAGAAAAAAAACTATAGAATTTAAAATGATCCAAGGATCTTAGCAGATACATCATCAAAGAAGATATATCAATATATATGTTTTATATATATATAAGTTTTATATAATTATACATAATATTATATATATAATTATATAAAACTTATATATATAAAACTACATATATTAGTTACATGTATAACTAACATACACATACCAATATATACTAATAATATATATAACTTATGTATATATGTAACTTATATATATAATTTAAAAGGATCCAAACATATATAAATATATACATAGACAATGTTATCCAAAATACACAAAACTCTAAAACTGAATAAACAAAAAAACCCATAACTTAAAATGAGTCAAAGATCTTAACAGATATCTCACCAAATAAGATATACAAATGGCAAATAAGTATAGAAAACAATGCTTGACATATAAATGTGCCATAATGGCATGTTAATACAACTAATAAATGAAAATTAAAACAACAGAGATGTGCTACAACACACTTATTGTTATGTCCCAAATCTAGAACACTGACTACACCAAATGCCAGCAAGTATATGGAGCTATAGATCACTAATTCATGCCTGGTGGAAATGCAAAATGGCAAATGACATTATAAAAGATTTTGGCATATTTTTGTAAAACCGAGAATTCTTTGGTCATGTGATCCACAAATGTCATTAAGGAGATAAAAATGTTATGCTATGTCCACATAAACAGCTGAACAGAGATATTTATAGCATCTTTGTTCAGAACTGTCAACATTCAGAAGCAACCAAAATGTCTTTCTGTAGGTGAAAAGATGAACTTTAGTGCTTCAGACAATGAAATATTATTCAGAGATAAAAGAAATGAACCATCAAGCTGTGAAAAGACATGAATGATATTAAATGGATAAAATCAAACAAAAGAAATATTTCTGAAAATGCTATGTGCTGCATGATTTCATCTGCATGGCATTCTGGAAAAAGCAAACTACAGGCATTTTTAAAAGATCAGAATTTTTTCTTTTAAGTGCTCAGGATTGAGGAGAGGAGGTTTAGGGCTTGAAAATCAACATATGGTAACATAACATTGGATAAATGTCATTATACCCTTGTCCAAACCCATGGAATATGTCACCAATGTGTTTACCAATAGTAAATCCTAATGTATTCCTTCCCCTATGACATTGGATTTCACTTTGTATCTCATTAATCAATAAAATACAAAAATATATATTGTGTTGTTATCCATGGAAATGCTGAGCTTTTGTTATTTTTCATTTTGTCTGTGGTATATGGTCTTTAAGCTTTGATCCTGAAATAAGAATCATAGGAAACTAGTATTATAGGTATAATTAAATGAGAGAAATAAAACATTATTTCCAGGAGCTATTTGTTTCACTATAGCATAAAGTAGTATCAATTGACTGGCATAGAAAAAATGATAATTTTAAATAAGAAAGTTTTTCTTATTAAAAATGTTTCTTATTAAAATAAGTTTTTCATAAGAAAAACTCTACAGTATATGAAACCAAATATCAGTACTTAGTCTTGCTGAAGACTTAAAAAGTAGCAAAATATGTTAGCCCAGTGATAGAATATTTAGTAAAACTGGCATGAGTAATAGTTTGAAAGTCAGATAGTACGTTCATGAATACATAATTTAGGTAGTTATTATTGGCTATATCTGCTAGGGCATTTAAAAATGTAGATCAAGAAAATTATCAAATAAACATGATAAAAAGGAATAAAGAATCTCAAAATTGCAGAATATATGGTGTGAAAAGATTCAACTCAACTAATAAATAAAATTTGAGGTGTGCTTTGATCAGCCAAGTGAAATTCATACAACTTTAAAAGTAACAATTAAAAGCATGACGATTCTTTTATTTTCTATTATTTCACATAAACTGTTGATCCATCGAAAACTTTCACTTAGTTAAAATGATTTAATACAAAGAATCTAAAGTGACTTCTTCCCCATTATTTATTCAAGACTCCAAGATGAGAGTTAGACTTCTAAAGTATGTCTCAAAATAGTTTTGAGTGTAGCTATTTGAGTGCAGAGATAATTTCTTTCTTTTTGTTTGTTTGCAATGCTGAGGTTTGACCCTAGGGCTTCCTATATGCTAAGCAAATGTTCAACTCCTGGACTGTATCTTCTACCTGTAATTGCCACCCAATGGATTAAAAGTCAAACACTATTTTATTTGGTAAACTTCACTGCTAAGTTAATCATCAGGTAAAAGTTAAAGAGATTACTATTGTTGAGATTGAAATCATTCCTAACTTTCTACATGTAGAAAGCTATTGAAACGTTTGGTCTTTCCCAGGCAGCATACTGCCTTCTCTTCAGATGTGGCCAAGAATAATGAACTACCAGAGGAGAGGGTCAAGTTTCACGGAGAAGAATGGCTGGAAGAGCACATCCTACCAAGTATAGGTGTTCTTTTTCAAGCCTCTATGTCCTTAAACAGATGAATGGGTAAACATATACATAATGAAGTACTATTGTATCATAAGAAAGGCTAAACTTGAGTCACTTGTAGAAAAACAGATGCATCTTGAGACCATAGTGTTAAAGTAAATCAGACACACAGGTTTCAATACTGAGTGGTTTTTCTTGTATGAAAAAACTCCCTATATAATTAAAGTACAAATTAAAAAACAGTAAGAAAAGAGAGAAAAAAAAACTATTGTAATCCTGAATGAACAATGCATCAACATGTGTACCTTGATTTAGTATAACTGCTTTATTGTTTTATATGTTTTCAGCCTATTAGTCTGATTGCTAATCTGTATGTGTTGTGCATATGTGTTCTGTACACATGCATTATTTTGGTTGTTAATCTGTATGTACATTTTGTATTTGTGCTATGTACATATACCAATTTCTACAATGAATGTAATAATTAGGCTTTGCATACAGGCACTAATAAAAATTAAAAATTAAAAAAAGAAAATTATATTTATTCAGCTTATTAGGTTTTTGTGAACCTGTCTAGCTGAGTTTTGGAATTTACACAAAAAGCAATAGCATTATGTCTCTTATTTTTCCTTTTTCTGAAAGTGCTTTTATTGTCACAGTACTGTATGTCCTTGTTTATCCATTATATGCTGGACAATTGAAGATAACTCTTCACGTTAATCATCTGTCTTGATTTTTACTGTAATATGAGTCATAAGTCTGGGATCCTTCCCCACTTTGCTCAATGATATATCTTTAGTATAAACAATAAAATATATTCTTAATAAATATATGTAGAATGAATGAATCATAATATCATATACTTGTGGGAAAAAGTGTAAAGTGAAAAATCAAACAAAATATCTCAGACTCATCCTGCACATTTAAGTTCAATTAAACCTTGAACTATTATAATATTAGCTATAATAATCAAAGAGTTTGTATTGGGAGAAGGATCCACAGTTGGTGAGTAGAAAAAAAAACCCAAAAGAGATACTGGAGAAATTCAACATCCATAAGCAGAAAAGAAAGATATCACTGACCTGATATTCATAACTTATTTAAAAAAACTCATGAATGGCTCATGACTTTAATGTAAAACATAAAACTCTAAAACATTTACAGAATAGGAGATGGCCTTCAGATTGTGGGCTTTCTTAAAGTTTTTGGACTTTATTCAAAACTATATCCCATAAAAGCAAAAAATTGAAAGTCTCAATCTTAAGAAATTTAAAACTTATTTGGATACTTTGTTAGAAAGATGGAAAACTAAGCAACAGATTGAGAACAATATTTTCAAATCACACATTCAAAAACTGAACTGGTAATTAGAATATCTAAAGAACTCAAAATTCAACATGAAAATAAACAAACAATCCAAATAGAAAATGGGCAAAAGAATAATCATGAATAGACATTTTGCTGAAAACAATACATAGATGGCAAATATACATATGAAGAGACATTCAAACTTACCATTAGACAAATCTAATTTAAAATACTATTGGATATCTTAACACATCTCTCTCAAGGGTTAAAAACCTTAAAAGGTTGAGGAGGATATGAAGAAACCAGATCACACATACATTCATGGTGGAAATATAAAATTGAAAGTCCATTCTGAAAAGCAACTTGGCAGGCCAGGAATGTAGCTTGGCAGCGCACTGCCTTCTTCAGAAGTGTGAGGCTGTGATTTTGATTCCTGGTACAAACAACAAATTGGCATTTCTTATAAACAACTAAACGTATTTTACCATTTGAGTAAACATTTGTACTCTTGAACATTTATCTACAAAATGAAAGCCATGTTTACAGAAACATTCTTAACAGTTTTGTTTGTAATAGCTCAAAACTAGAAAGAATTCCTATTCTTCCATAAGCCAGTGGTTAAAATGCAGACACTCACTCCATGGAACATCAGTTATTAATAGAGAGGAACAAACTACTGACACAAGCTACAACTAAAGCAGTTTTGCAGAATAGAAGGAGCAATATCAGCAAGTTATATGCAGTGAGAATTTACTTATAAACCTTACTTGACATCACAAGCATTAGGCAGATGGAGAACAGTTTAGTACTAGTACAGGGTTCAGGTAGGGGTTGGAGTTAGGGAAAGGAGGTGGCTTTGGTTACAAAAATGTAACAGCAAAGATTTTCATGAAAATGGACCCATTTGGGTGTTCACTACTTTGTTAGACACACAACCCTACATGTGTAGCTAAGTTAAGTAGAGGAAACACACATCCATATACAGACACTTGCTTGTAAGGATGAAAACCCAATGAAATCTTAATAAAATTAAAAGATCGTGTCAGTCAATTTTCTGGTTGTAGTATTATACTGCAATTTTCCAAAATGTTATCATTGGGGTACACTGACTAAAAGGTAGACAAGACTACATCTACATTATTTCTAAAGACTGTATATTCATCTACAGTTACTTCAAAATAAACAGTGCAGTTTAAAAAATAATTAAGGATATAGTTATCACAGGATTCATCTATTTCACTTTGCATATTTATCCATGAGATAGAAAAACATGTAGAAGTATCCAAAAAGTTCAGTATGCAATTATTTATAGCAGAATAATTCATTATAATGAAATTCCAGAAATACTTCAAATACGTCAACAGTTAAATGAATAAGCAAATTGTGTTTTTACCTTACCTATACAATGGAATTCTATGTGCAATGAGAAAAACAAACTACTTCAATACAAGTTAGCATAGAGTAAATTAAAAATGTGTCAAGAATGTAGTTACTATATGAATGCAATAGCATGAATTTCTAGAATACTCAAGTGTTAACTGGCACAAGCAGAGCTGCAAGCTTGGGAGTAGAATGTGGCTTTGAATGACCATTCTAAGCACTGAACTTTTGGAGAAATAATGGTCACACTCTTTGTCATGATTATGATAGTTGTTATATAGGTCTATGCTATTTAAAAATTGTATAACTTTTCATTTAAATCATTGTATTTTATTTGATTTAATTAAGGAATACACCAAAAAAGTGATTTCAAAAGAAAAACTATAATAGTATGAGATAAATAGTATAGGAAGACATGCTTATATCTTACAAAGTGGTAGAGAAATTTTCTTTGAGAACCATTGAGCAGAGGCATGAAATAAGCAAGAATGTGAGTAAATATATTAGTGATGAATATTTTACATAGCAAGAAAAAACAAAATGCATGTCTAATACAAGACCTAGCCTAGTGTATTCAAGCACTACCAAGATGCCTGTGTAACTAGGATAGGGAAAATAAATGAGTGACAAGCAACAATACCTTTGAGACAAGTGCAGGATAGATGGGGAATGTTAGGCAGAGTTCATTAAAAGTCATTTATGATTTTAATCCAAGTGAAACCAACAGAGCTGGAAGTTCTGAGCAAAAGAACAGTAAGATCTAATTTACTTTAATTGAGTTATTTTAACTATGCTATTTTGTGAAGAATGTCAAACCATACTGTATAGGAAACCATTCATTCTTTTAAGATTGCAAGTTCAGATTTCATTTATAAAATAAGTATGTGTTCAAGTTCTGAGATGTTCTCCTGTAGGCACTTTTTTTTATCTTTTTAAATTTTATTTAAAGAGAAAAAAAAAACAAAACAGAAAAAAGGGATAGCAACAATGCCAAATTCCAAAGGAAAAAAAGAAAAGAACAAAAAAACAATAAGAAATCACTACTTGATAAATTACATACTGTCATCTTGGAAATAGTTGCTTAAGTTACAAAATTAAAGCATACGAAGTAGATATTCAAACAGTGAGACTGCAAACAATTCTTCTCAACGCTCTAACAAAAACAGTAATATGGCCATCTATCTTACACACTTAAACATGCATGCAGTTATATCCTTTAGAGCACTTTCTTTTCCTGTCTTTTTTACAGTAGCAATTAGACATTTTGGGTTTTATTACTCCTACAGTTCTTATTAATTTTTACACTAGAGACACAATATGGTATTTGAAAATATGATTCTTATTTATTTCACTAATGAGGATAGTCTCAAGTTGTCTCCATTTACCTATGAAGGCCTCAAGATCATCCTTCTTCATAGCTGAGTAATATTCCATTGTATAAAAATGCCACATCATTTTCATCCACTCTGCAGTTATTGAGCATCTTGGTTGTTTCCAAGATTTAGCTACTACAAATTGTGCTGCTATAAACATGAGTTCACATATATCACTGTGATATGACCTTTTCAGTTTTTCTGGGAAAATACCCAGGAGGGGAAAAGCTGGGTTGAATGGGGCTTCCAGTCCTATTCTGAGAATTCTCCATACTGATTTCCATAGTGGCTGCACCAGTCTACACTCCCACCAACAGTGGAGCAGTGTTTCTTCTTCCCCACTGCCTTGCCAACATTTGTTATTAGTTGATTTCTTGATGGCAGCTATTCTTTCCGGAGTGAGATGAAATCTCAATGTTGTTTGAATTTGCATTTCTCAAATGACCAGTGATGGTGAACAGTTCTTCATGTATTTATTTGCCATTTGTATATCTTCATCTGAGAACTGTGTGTTCATCTCAGCTGCCCATTTTTGGAGAGGGTCTTTGAATTTGGGGGGTTTGATGTTTTTCAATTCTTTATATACTCTTGATATAAGTCCTTTGTCTAAGGGGTTGCTGGCTAAAATTCTTCCCCATTCTGTGAGTTTTTCTTTTCACTCTGTTGGTGATTTCTTTTGAAGTGCACAAACTTTTCAATAATATGAGATCCCAGTTGTTGATTCTCTGAAGTGTTTCCCATGCAGTTTGCATTTTGTTCATGAATTCTCTGCCAACCACTATGTCTCCAAGACTTCTACCTACCTTATTTTCCAGTAGATTTAGTGTTTCTGGTGTAATGTTTAGGTCTTTGATCCATTTAGACTTTGGTTTTGTGCATGGTGATAAGCAAGGATCTAGTTTCAGTCTTCTGCATGTGGAGAGCCAACTATTCCAACACCATTTATTAAGGAGGCTATCCTTCCTCCAGTGAACATGTTTAGCCCCTTTGTCAAATATCAGGTGGCTGAGTGTCTTTGTACTTCTGCTTACA
>PVJX010020771.1:0-32868 GCA_004027295.1 Dolichotis patagonum
CTCGTCCTCCTCCTCTCCCCACCCTACCCCTGATCAGGGCCCTCACCCCTGCCACCTCGCTGTCGTCCTGGTCCCCCCATCTCTGCTCTTCCGCTTCCCTTCCTCACTCTGTTGGGCCCTTCTCCCTCAGGGCGTCCCTTCCCTCCGCCTCCATCTCCTCTTGTCCCAGAGCCCCTCATCCTTGCCCTAGTCCTGCCCCTTCCTGCCTCTGCAGGGTTCCCCCTCAGCCCTGCTTCTCCTTCGCTGCTGACTTCTAACATCTGACTGTTTTATATAATGGAATTGTGTAATTTGTATTGTGTGAGCCTCTTCTTTCAATAGTATGACGTCCATGTTCTCATTTCTATTTAGATTTCCAGTGTATGAATATATATTTCTGCTGGGGCTTCATCTCCTTGGCAATACTTGGTATTCTCTGACTCCTACTTTTGGACATTCTGAATGGCACATATTGATATTTTCTTGTACTTTTAACTTGTGTATCTCCTGTAACTAATGAAGTCAGGCCTCACTTTATGGTAGCCATTTCACTATCTTTTTTGTATATTACTTCTTAACATCTTTTAAGTTTTTGGCTCCCATTTTGTCTGTTTTCCTTATTTGAAGTTCTTAGTCTATTTTGCATATGAATCCAGTTCTTCTTAGGATGTATATACTGTCAGAATCTTTCTTCATTTCCCCCTTTCCCCTCTCTCTTTGAGACAGTCTCCCTACGCAGTTCGCGCTGGCCTTGAACTCACTTTTTTTTTTTTTTTGTACCAGAACTCAAACTCAGTTCCTTGCATTACCAGACAGGCACTTGTGCCACTGAGCTATATCCCCAACCCGTGAACTCACTTTGTAGCCTAGGTTGGCCTCAAACTCATGATCCTCCTGTGTCAGCCTCATGAGGTGCTGAGATTACAGGAGTGCACCACCATGCCTGACCTCCTTGTTTCTGTATAGTACATAATACGCTGTTCTAACTCACTTTTTTTTTTTTTACTGAAATGCTTTATTTTGTGGCTTATCAGTTTACTTTATTTCATTGTGCTTGGAGTTCAGATCTCTTTTATCTTGAAAAACCTGCTTGTGGCTTTTCTGGGAATAGGGCTAGGACACTGTCTTTGTGCCTATACACAAAGCTCTTTGCAAGTATGTTTAGATGTTCGCTCTGATACGAGCTAACTCCTTTTGTTTCAGACTGCCTCTACCACGCTGTCCACAAAATGCTATGTACCTTTTTGTAAGTTCTCTGTAATATCTGCAGGTCTTGAGGCCTTGGTGTCGTATATCTGGTACAACTCTGTCTGCCCTACCATCTTCCACAAACCATACATAAATCAGCCTAACTTGCAGAGTACTTGAATCCTATAAAGGACTAAGCTGCAAAGATGCCACGTGTGACAGAGACTTTGGTTGTCACGAAGAATCCTCACATCTTTGATCTAGACAAGTAAGAGGAGGATCCAGAAACTTGTTCCATAAGAAACCCAGGAGCTGTAAATGATTCTGATCAACAGTTGAGGCGTTTTCAGTATTTGTCACTGACTGGGCCTCACCAAGCTGTGAGCCAGATCCAGGAGCTTTGCCGGAAGTGGCTACAGCCGGAGACCCACACAAAGGAGCAGATAATGGAGCAAATAGTGCTGGAGCAGTTTTTGATTACCCTGCCAGAGGAGATTCAGACATGTGTAAGGTCGAAGCAGCCAAAGAACAGCAGGGAGGCAGGCGTGCTGGTGGAAAACTTAGTCCTGGCATGTGAGAATCCAGGTGAGACAGATAGGAAGCAACTGGTTATTTCTGTCTTCTGAATGTCTGCTGTGTATGTGGTATGTATTGGAAGCTGAATAAAAGAATGCATTTTATTCATCCAGTCTAATCTGCAAAATTGTATATGTGAAGTAGAAGAAATCCAGGCTTTGGTTTTTGCTTTAATATTTATTATTTCTCAGAGAGTACCAACTTTGTCCCCCACCCCATGTATCCAGCCTAGGCTCTAGGCTCTAATATCAATAAAAAAGCAAACACATACTACAAAAAACCCCCCACAAAACTTCTAGGATTACCCATGGTATTATTAATAAGTGTAAATTTGGAGAAGTTGATTTTTATTTGGTCATTCCATTCAAGGACTAGAATGGACTTTTAAAAAAAATGAATGGTTAAATTTTAGGTGCAAGAGGATATAAAATGTGGCAGGCTTGGAAGTTCAACCTCTGCCAAAATTTACTGGTCTCTTGGTAACTCAGATTATTAGATTGGAACTCAGGGAAGCATTTTAAGAATGAAAGAAGAAAACCACTCAATTCTCATAATTCTTTAAATAAAAATAATACTAAAAATGTTGTTGAGAAGGAGAGAGAAAAGAATAAATATAAATGAAGATTGTAGCTGTCTCTGGAATGAGAACTGGAGCATGCACAGTACAGAAGCACATAAGGGGATGTAAGTTACTGGGAATGTTTTAGTTTTGGGACTGGACAGTGAACTCACAGGCTTTACATACACTTAGGAATGAAAATAAATAAACGTGATCATGCATGGATCAATGCTGATAGCGTATCATGAACTAAGGATTGTGCTTTATCTAGTTCTGTAGGCCTGCATTTCTTAAAATGATTTTTAAGATGGAGTGTGTGTGTGTGTGTGTGTGTGTGTGTAGTACAATACTAGAAATTAAAGTCAAGATCTTTGCACTGAGCTACATCCCCAGCCCGTTTTTTATTTTTTCATTTTGTGACAGGGTTTTGCTAAGTCACTAAATTGCCAAGGCTGGGCTCAAACTTGCAATCTTCCTACCTCAGCCTCCTAGAGCACTGGAATTACAGGCATATGCCGTCATGCATGGCTTTATAGTGTGTATGTTGAACACTTACATTGTATTATTGTAGGTGTTTTTACATATGAATTAATTTGCTTTCTTTAACAGCTTTGTGAAATTACTTTCACTGTATAGAAGAAACAGACACAAAGCTGAGTAATTTGCCTGTGGTTCCATAGTTCTTAATTGGTAGTCAGGCTGCTTGCTCCCCTGTCTGCAGTTTTAATGACAGGGTTACACTACCATGTGTGGAGAGAGTGGGTATTATCCCAGACTTTAAAGACTTGGCCCAAGGCCCAGTACCACTGGAGCTGCAGGTCAGCCGGGAATAAAGAGTAGCCTAGGATATGAAAAAGAAACAACAGATTGATGAAAAATGAAACAAAGAATACAGGCAAGGAGGGTCTTCAAGGTTCAGATTTCTAGGAGAAAGACTGTCTTCTAGCGCAGCAAGTGAAGAGGATGTGGGAAAGGCTCAATAAGGACTGCCATTAAAAATTACCTAATGAGTGCCTTACATCTGTAATGCTCAGGCCTCATAAGAGTCCTTAGAGGAGTAGGTGTAGGTGTTTCTTACAGTTGAAAAACTGAGTTTGCCTCATGATTTTGATTATGCATTGAAACTGTAAACCACTAATACTGTATAGGGAGGACTTTCATTTCATTGCAAGACAATGGGGAGCCATTGAAGGATTTAGAACTGGGAAAATACCAGAGCTCTTTTTTGGGGTGTACTGTGTTGAAGGGAGAAATTATTTTGGTGGCCGTTCTCCACCATAGGAAGTCCATCACAGCAAGATAGGGGGTGGAGGCAGCAGGCAGTTTCACGGCTGTGTGTGCTGCCAGCCAGGGCTCAACTCCATGATGACTCCTCTCTTCTAGCTTTCTCTGCCCAGGACTCTGTTCTTGCAGAAAACAAGAACACCAAAGAACCCCAAAAGAAGAATGCAGAGGCATTATACTGTCCACTGTCTGCTGGGTCCCAGGTAAGGCAGACTTTCTGGGGACTTGGTTCTTAGATATGGGGATCTTGCCTTCCTGTTTCTGGACCTTCCTTGTTCAGCTTTCTGTTTCTCGGAAGCCTTGGTTTTTGAGTATCTCAAAGGCCGTGTTCCCCTTCCCAGTGGGGAGGTTAGAGTGACTGGGAGCCTGTGCCATCAGCCAGGCCACCACTGCAATGTCGGCTCCCTGTCCCATGAGTCTGGTCCTCTCCCAAGACGGAGTGTCCACCAGGCTGGAGTGTGAGGCATGCCGCGAGTGGGAGCTGCCCAGCTTCTCTTTCCAAACCCTCCGGCATTGAATTTTGGTCAGCGAGTCTCTCCCTCTCATTACCTGCCTGACTTTGGAGTTCTCTATTGTCTCCACTCAAGTGCACCCGCTTTCCTCTAGCACATTAATCAGAGTCTGTCACTTGCTGCCTCCATCAAGCCTGCCATGGTGATCTTATGTCTCAAGTCTTAGGTGTCGCAAACAGCCCTGTTACAATCATGCCTATACATGTATTCAGGTGCCCAGGAGCAGAGCTACCCAGGAATCAAAGGTCTGGATTCAAAGTGGTTTATCATTTACCTTTCCCTTAGCCCCTTACAAGAAATCCCATGGATAACACTTGATATGTCACACTTGTAATACTGGTCAGTTCAATGAATATGGTATGTTTTTAGTTTGATTTATATCTTCATACATATCAATAAGATTTTTAATATTTCTTCATAAGTATCATTTCTCTGAGTTTTACTGATAAAATTCTGAGGCTTAACCTACTCACATTAAATCTGTAGAAGCCAGAGCCAGGACTTGAACCCAGCTTTCAGATTCTTGGCAACAGAGTGTACTGCTGAGCTTTTAAATATCTGTATTCTTGGTGGTTCTCCTTACAAAGTGTCTTAAAAGGCTGTATTTCCTCTGCATAAACCTTTAGTAATTGTTTAGTAATTGTTCTGACTTCTGAGGAGGGTGCTATGCTAAGTCCCCATGGCCTCTGGTTTAGAGCACTTAGAAGCTTTCTGCTATCTGCATGGATGCTTCATGTTCAGTCCTTTCTTGTCAGGCTTGTTCCCCTTTCCCTGGGATAATTCCTAGGCTTTAATGGAGTGTTTCTGCTGGTTTAGGAGTTGGTGACATTTGATGATGTGGCTGTGACCTTCACCCCAGAAGAGTTACGCTATCTTACTGCTTCTCAGCGGAAACTCCACAGAGAGGTGATGCTGGAGAATTACCAGAACCTGGTTTCCTTAGGTAAGTGTGTTCTCCCTATAGAACTTGATTTCTGCCCACGGGATTCACGGTCCTCAACTCTTCTGCATCTTCCCATCTGTAATGGTGGCTCACCATATCACCTCTGGGTCAGAGGCAGTATTTTAATGTCAGGCACACTAATAATGACAAAATAGCTAACCTTTATTGAGCACTTAATATATGTCAGGCAGTAGTCTAAGCATCTCGCAGGTTTTAGCTCTGGGCCTCACACAAGTCCTATGAGGGGAAGGTATACTTCTTATTGTTATTATTGTCATTTTGTATATACTCCAGGAAACAGACACAGAGGAAACATAGATTACTTATTTAAAGCTGTGATTTGACCCACAAAGGCCCGAGTCTAGACTCTTCCCCCTTAAACTCTGATGTGCTAAGAGACACTAATTCTTCCCAAACCTTCTGATAATGTTAGCTAGGAAATGTAAGCTTGGTGTTGGACTGTCTCAGAATTTTGTTGGTCTTCTATTTTAGCAAAGAGAGAAGACCTCAGATCCAAGCCATACTTAGGCAACAGAAACTAGTTAGTATCCAGTAGCTTTAGTTACTGGTGCATCGTTATGTTATTTTTTTTTTTACCAGTGACATTGGTTTCTATTTATAGGGTTGGAATAAAATTTCCACTTAAAATAATTCTATTTAAGTTAAAAAGAAAGATAATCTAAAGAAAAACATTAACTAAATACCAAGTACCACTAGCAATGTCACATAAATACCAGGTACTACAATAAATGGTCAAAGTGTGAGGGCCATTAATGTCTCTTATAGGCATTAAGGTTACAAAGTAGATACTTCCTGTCCTCATGGATGTTATATTTGAGAGAGGAGAGATAGAAAATGGACAAGTACTAATAAATTGGCGTACAAATGATTTAAGGATCTAAGAGAGGGAGAGAGGATAAAGGAGAACGGAGGTCATCACTGGAGGAAAAAGAAATGTAATTCTGTTCGTTTTTTGAGTTTTTATATATCAGATTCCAGTGCTAATCTATAGAGCTCAGCACACCACCTTTAGTCCCTCTTGCAGTTTTTAACTATGTAGCAGAATTTTCAGCCTTGACAATGTTGACTTAGGAGGCCGGATAATTGCATTGTGCTGCGCTGTCTGCATTTGCACGATGTAGAGCGCCCTGTTCACCACCCATCAGACGCCAGGAGTACCTCCCCCTTTCCTACAGCTGTGACAACGAAAGAGAGCATATATTCCAGACGACTTCAGGGGACAAGAAAGACCATTGAGAACCACTGCTCTCTAAGCTTGGAGATGGGTTTCATTTCACTTCTGTAAAAGTTTGCACCTTTTAAAAATTATTCCCAAGTTGTGAGGAGCCAAAATTGAGAGTTCTTGAATCTCAAATTATGAGTCTTCCTTCTTTAACAGGTCACCAGATTCCTAAACCTGACATTATTTCATTCCTGGAAGAAGAGGCATCAGGAGCAACAAAAGAGGACATTAATGCAGTGATGTGTCAGAGTGAGTAAAGCCCATGGAGACAGGGATTGCAGGAAGGCAGTAAGCCCACCCAGCTGGTCAGGAAGGGGGCCTGGACGTACTAGGTAGGACCATTCCTCAGAGGCCATCCAGCTTGAGGAGAGGGCTAGTATGTGCTGTCACTTGAGGGGCTCTCTCTTTTTAGTACTTTCTCTCATTTCCTTTCCAAAGTTCATCTCTTCCTGCAGTATCAGTTGTGCCCAGCTCCAAGGAGGCTGATTTCCCTTTTCACTAGCTCTTTTCCATTCATTTGTGCCTTTTTCTTTGAAGCTAGAGTCAAATATCTTTCTTTTTTATCTTTGATAAAGGATAAACCTTGGCAAGGTATGACCTCTTTTTCTCACTGCCCGCCCCCAACCAGTCCCTCAGATTTATGAACAGCCAAAGACTTCCTTCCCTTCTAGTCCCTTCGCTGTGTGGGTTGACCCTCATAGAAATCTTGAAGTAGAGTGTTCTAGGCAGAAGCGTCATCACATAAAGCAGTGTCTGTATTGAACTTGGATGTTCCAGAAAGAGGCAGAAAGGCTGTATGTTCTGAGTGAGGTGGAGGGACACAGAAGGAGACCAGCTCCAGCCCACAAATGGCTGGTTATGGAACATGGATTTCACTCTGAGTGAGTTGCAGAGGTAGTGGAAGGTACTGAACAGGGGAGTGAGGTGGCCGCACTGATATTTTAGAAATGTACTGTCCAACATGGTAGTCACTAGCTACATGTGGCTATTTAAACTAGTTAAGATTATATAAAAATTTAAAATGTGTTGTCTTGGTCACACCAACCATATTGTTAAGAGTGGGATAACCATGCATGGCCAGTGACTACTATGTTAGATAGCAGAAATGATGATTGTTTTTTGTTATGGCAGGAAGTTCTGCTGGGTGGTGTTTTCCTAGAAAAATCCATTTGGCTGTTCTACAGAGAATGGGTGAGGTAATAGAGAAACTGGTCCGGGGGTCTTTTGAAGTCCATCTGGCTACAGACGACAGACACTGGTGCCGCAGGGGTTCTGTATACGTAGAATTAATGGATGTCCAGCAGGCTGTGGAAACAAGAATTAGGACTGGATCGTCTTTCCGTCGTCCACTTCCCGTAACATGTTCCCGCTGGCTTGAGCCACCTGTGGTACACGCAGCAGTTCGAGCCAGTAGGAATGTCACACATTCAAGTCAGAGCAGCCTGGCAGCAAGATGTCAGACTTGCGGCCAATCGTGAATGTGCTGAAGGCCATTTCCTGAAAGGTTTAATCCATGTGAGGGACTAGCTCTCTTTCTTTGCCTGGTGACTTTCTAAACTACATGTGCTGCATACATTTTGAGTATTTGTAGGGCTATGCCCCTGTGTTCTTTACTGCCTCTTCCAAACCACTATTTCTTAGCTTCTTTCTCATCCAGGGAATTGTCTTTATAAATCCTAAATTTTTGACCAGTTTCTTAGTATCCTCATAAGAACATTCAACTTGCAACAAAATATTTCATTTCTTTCTTTGTGGCCCGAAATTCATTCACTAATCTCATTTCCCACAGATGTCCCATCTAAAATCTCACATTTCTGTCTTCCCAGAACTATTTTCATGGTCAAGTGCCTCTGCTTGGGCTGTTTTCTAATGTTACCATCCCCTTCATTACTGACCAAGCCCAAATTCTGTCCCCTCCACTAATCTTTTCATGAAATCAGTTACCCCATATCTGCCTCTGTAGTGGCTTTAGTCTGATTGGAGTCCATTTTATAGACTTCTGACATTTATAGGGTTGGATAATGCCTTGCACATAATAGGCTCACCAAATGTTGAATTAAAGACAAGTAGTTGGTTGGCAATGTAGATTGGGTTAAAATGAGAGATTGGGATCCATGAAAAGAGAATCTTGTTGCTTTATTGTGAGCAAGAGTTGACCTCTTCATTCCACTGTTGCCTCAAAGGTCCTGCAGTACCATAGTAATAGGCATCGTTTAAAAAGGTTCCATTGTAAACTCAGTTTGAGAAATGTGACATTCTTAAATGCATTCCCTTTTGAGATTTGAGGTACATATCAAAGGTTCTGAAGAACTGTATAGAAATACAACCTGCTGGACTGGAATTACCTAATTTTCTCAAATTGACACACATCTATTAGTTTTTTAGAATATTAGTGACCTACTAAGCATGATTTGGAAAATGCTGTTGAACCCCAGTCCCAAGTCTTTTCCCTGTTTTCTCTTCATTCTACTCCCTGTGTCTGTGTCATCTTTGTCCACATGAACTCCACCTGGACGGTTTCTTCACTGCCCTTCTCACATTTTCTGGCCTGTTGTCCTTTCCATTCTTTTCTGATTTCATTCTTGTTCCTAGAACACTTAAACATCCATAAGATCTATTCCGTTGTCTTTTGTCTCTTCCGTTTCTATTATAATGGCACGTCTCTCAGAGGAAAGAGTAGAGGAACTTCTACATTTCTTTTGGACTGGGAAAAGAGATCTCAAACCAAAGAACCAACCTCAGAGCAAATCCTGCTTATAGAAAAATCATTTTCAGGGGAAGGAATAGTGGTTCTGGCAGTAGATGACTTCTGGCATGTCTGCTTAGGAGACCCTCCTGATCCATTGGAATCACACCAAGGCAACGCGAAGAAACACATTTTCAGTCCTGTAGTGACAAGTGACACCAAGACCCTTGCTCTGGAAAGAAGCTGTGGTAGTGATGAATTTGAGAGAAGCTTTAATCCTACCTAGCAGCCAGAAGATCTTCCAGGAAAAGTTCCCCAGCAGGCAGTGTTACTAGCAAGGGCACCAGACCCCAGCCAGCACAATACTTCAGGTGTAAAATTCGTGAAAGAGCCTTTAGTTCCAAAAATGGCCTTGTGAGACATGAGCCGATCCATACTGGGAAGAAACCCTTTGAATGTAAGCAGTGTAGTGAAGCCTTCTTCCTTATGCCGCACCTCAGCAGGCACCAGAAGTCTTACACTTCCCGCGCTAGAGAGAGGCCCTCTAGCTGCAGTAAAGGTGCAAAATCTTTTATCCAGCATGCCGCGTGCTCTTGGCATGCAAGAATCCACAGTCAGGAGGACTGCTATGAGTGTGTTCAGTGTGGCACAGCCTTGACCCAGGACGTGCATCTTTCCCAACATCTTAGGGACCACAGGGAGGCAAAGGCCCTTGGCCCTGAGTTGCCCTGCAAGAAGACATACTTAATTTGCTACAAGCGGGAATGTGACCCCATCAGAGAGAGAACCTGTCAGTGCTGCGACTGTGGCAAAACCTTCGGTCATAGTTCGTACCTCATTCAGTGCTACCGGATCCACGCTCAAGAGAGGCCTTATCAGTGTCAGCTCTGTGGGAAGTGCTTCAGCCAACCCTCATACCTCGCTCAACATTACCAACTCCATTTTCAAGCAAAAACAGTTGCCATCACTGTTTAAAAACATTTGGAGAAGACACATTTCTCACCATCTCTGGCTTTGTCCTATAGAAACAACTTTCGAGTGTGCTAAATTTGAGAAGGCCCTCTACCTGCCCTTGCCACACCTTGTTAACAACTTGAAGATTCACTGCAGTATGATGGAAAAGCATGGAGGATGGTTGCATGGTTGTGCAGCAACCTTTGTGCAAGAGGGGATTCAGCACACATCAGTAGTGACCGGCAAAAAGCTTACAAAGGGTATTTTTTGCGAAGGAAAGAAGCTAGTAAATTTTGCCCCCCTTCAGTGGTATTCATGGACAGAGAACCGCACTTTTGGCATGTTGATAAAAATTTATAATGGACAGTGGCGCTTCAAATTATTAGTTTTTACAGAAGAGTTAACATATAATAACTTTACCACATATCAACAAGATGAAAAGATTTTCTAGGTGTGGCCTAGAAGGATTCATTCACTAAGCTGATGTTATTGGTAATGTATCTTCCTAGTATCTCATAGTTTATAAAATATTCTTTTATAAATTATTTTTATTTTATCCTTCAAGATACATAGGACATGGGTTGTAGCTATTTCCAGAAATCCACACTTTTTCCTTGTTGAGACTGGGGACTGAACCAGGGTCTCACTTGTGTGAAGCATACCGTCTACCCCTGAGCTACATCCAGCCCTAGTTTTTATTTTGAGACAGCATCTCGCTATATTGTTCAGGGTAGCCTTGAATTTGTGACCCTCCTGCCTCAGCCTCTGCAGTAGCTAGGAATTCAGCCACCACCATCCTGGCTGAAACCTAGCCTTAGAAAGTCCCGAGCCAGTTCACTAATTGCTGGCAAAGTGGTCTCAGTGTCTTCACCACCCCCGGCGTTCTTCCTGGGCCAGCTGCAGTCTCTTCAGCACCTCTCCTAAACTTTCATGCATGACTCTCCTCTGTTACTCCAGTTGGGTCTTTAGTAGCCTGATTTGAGAGAGTCCTTTTTGAGGAGTCTGCGTGGAGCCTAAGGTTTAAGGCTTCTTGAGGAGCTTCACTAATTAGAGCAAATCAGGGGCACCAGATCATGAGGCTCCTTTTGTGCCGCAGCTGACAGCATGGACGACTACCACTGCTGTCCCCTTGGCTCCAGGGGGTATTGGGACTGTGCACAGTGCTGGTTCCATGGGTAGCAGTTACGCTCACTGCAGGGACAGACGCCCAGCCTGGGCCTGGGGCTCTCAGCCTGCTGCCGCCCTAGGAGCCGTGAGAGCAACGCAGAGTCGCTGTCCTGTGCCCGCTTTCCAGCTCCTAACATGGCCAGTGGTTTGGGCATTGCTCTTATGTTGAGATGAATTAGTTTACATTTTAGAAGCACTTGTGTTTTATGCTTTTTTGTGTGTCTGGTGATGGAAGTAATATGTATTCCTTGAGCAAAACTAGAAAATAATTTTTTTCTTTGAATATTTGTGTTTCTTCCTCCCAGATAGACCTGTTGCTAAATTTTGTGCCTAGATTTTTTTTGCTTAGGCTTAGATCCATAGCAACTTATTTTTAAAGGTATTTATGAAATACTATAAATTCTGCATTTTTTAGCCTCAGTTATTGCAAACATCTTTGCATAGCTATAAGGTACTCCTGTTTGGTTTTGCAGGGTTGCTGAGAACTTGGCTGGAAAGCTAGTGCTGCTGTTACTTCTCTCTGCAGCGCACACTGCTACTGCATTGTGCTTCCTCCCCTTGTCTCTAAGTCTCAGTGTTTACCTTACCAATTTTCTCATGTTGAGTATTATTTTCTAAGGGCAGATTCTCAGCAGTGGAATTTCTGGGCCAAAGGTAATGTGTTTGTTTGTTTTTGTTTTTGAGACAAGGTCTTGTTATGTAACTCAGACTGGCCTTAAATTCACTAGCTAGTCCAGGCTGGCCTTGAACTCAGTCCTCCCGCCTCAGCCTCCCAAGCCCTGGGATAGCAGGCATGCACCACCACGTCCTGCAGGAATGTGGTTTTTGAAGGCCTAGGAAACACTCTTAGCCTCATCCCAGCAGGGACTGACAGCTGTGCCAATTGTGCTCCCTAAGTGCAACCATAAACCACCCAGTGCTCTGCTCACATCCCCTTTCTTTTTGAAAAGTTTGCACTATGGTTGCAGCTGAGGAAATAACAGGGCTGGACACCAGGCCTGAAAAGAGCCACTGACAAACTGACATAGTTTATGAGAACCCGAATTTTAACATACCTTTATTAGGTACAGCTTCCTTGTGAAAAAGGAATGTTAAGCATGCCAAAGAGGTTTTAGAAAGCAGTAGAAGCTAACAAACTTCCTGATAGTTTAGAAACCCAGACTATCCTGTATTCATACGTGGAAGAAAGAGCCCACTGGCAAAGGAGGAAAGAGTTTGTACTTTGGAGCCAGACGTTGAGGTCAGATCTCAGCATTCTCCTTAGCAGCTGATTAAACCTCAGTTTCCTAGGAAACAGGGATGCCACTGTCATCCATCCACCCAGGGGGCTGTTAGAAGGCCTGGAGCTCATTTATAGAAAGAGCAGACCAGACTTGCCGGCACTCAGTAACAGCAAGCTGATACTATGGAATATTTTTATAGAAGATTTTATTTTAGTGTAAACCACAGTTACACTCAAAATGTTAGCACGATGTATTATTTTAATCTTAGTAATATAAATTTTTTCTCCACACCACAAATTTGAAGTTCTCTGTTTCTCAGTTTGTAGTGGCCATTTTAATGACATCACATAAAAGTTTGATAAAGTATGTGTTTGCAGTTGTTTTCTAAAAGGATACACTTCTAAAGAGTGATTTGCCGATGAAACGGGACGTGGATTTCCATGGCTCCACAGAGCCTGCTGTGTTTGGGAGGGACTGTGCCCTTCGCAGCCCCCAGCAGAGGGCGCTGTCCTGCCTGAGTCAGCAGAGAGGTCACCTGTCCTGTCCTGCCTGGTTCCAGGGAGCCCCAGTACAGGTTAGGGGCTTTTCAGCCGCTGCCCCAGGCAGACAAGACAAGACTCCCTGGGAAAAGTTTGTGTGCACAGAGTAATGCCTTTACCGCTCTCTGTGAGATAGCACTCTCCTTGAATAAGCTGCCCACGTTGGCTACTTATCACTTACAGCAAAAACAAAAAGTGCCTATTTGGTAAGGCAAAAAGGTGAGTTTTTACTCACTGACCCACTGTTTTATCCAGACGTTTTAAATGACTTTATGTGCAATCTAGATGCTTTACTTGTTCAGCTTTTGTTTTCTTAATGTTTTGCATGAGCTCACTTTCCTTTTCTTAAAGTATACATTTGTTTTTTTATTTTAAAGTAATGCTCAGCTCATTAAAGGAAACTCCTGCTTTGGAGAAAAGTAGACTTCTCTCCCTCCTTCCTCCTTCCCCAACACAAAAATATCCATTAACACTTCGGTTTGTGTCTTACTACTTCAAAATGCCAGGTTTATGGAAGCAGTTACCTTGGGGTACAGTGGGGAGGGCATCTCATTTTCAAGGTCTGTTTCTGTGCTCTTTGTCACAGTGGTGACTACCTGCTTTAACCTGTCTGTAGGTCACGGTCGTGTAGCTGTGACATGCGTGCAACGGCAGACCTTGTTTTCTTACCCAGGCTCACAGCCTCCAACGTGGCTTTCACCACCCTCACTCCTTAATAGGTGTGTGGCATCACTAGCTCTTAGTGCAGTTCTTCTCCTCTTTATCAGATGTTTAATTTAGTTCTGGTTTGTCATAAAAAATGAATGATACTGTAATGAAATTTTGGTGCTTAAATGCTTTCTCCAAGTTTAGGATGCTTAAGATGGCTTTACCCAAAGCAGAATTGCTGGGTCAGCAGGTGCATAATTGTTTTAAGGGTCTTGACACATACATCCAAGACTGTCAAAAACATTACACCAGGCCGGGTGGAGTGGGGTGCGATTGTTATCCTGGAACTCAGGAGGCTGAGGCAGGAGGATCACCTTGAGTTTGAGGCAAGCCTGGGCTACACAGCAAGACCTGTCTCAAAAAACAAAATAAAACACAAAAAACCCATATTACACCAGTGCACGCTGCCTTTGGTCCACAGAGGGATGTCCGTTTATACCCAGTAGGCAGCTGGCGTTGTGTCACAAGTATTTTTCACCTTTGCTATTTTAATAGGGGAAAGGACATACTTTAGTTGTATTTATTTGATTTTTAACATTTGCTGGTAAAACTTCATAAGCCATTATATCTCTCTCTATGTGTCTTTCATTCAATTGTATGTCTTTCCTATTAATTTGAGCAATCTCTTTGTAGAATATATTCACCCACTGTCTTTGTCTGCAAGTGTTTTTCCTGGCTTGTTTAGCAGCTTCTATGAATTATTAGAGTGCTTTGTACTGGATTTTTCATTATTTTTAATATTCTTTAACCATTTCTGAATTTGTGTGGACTGTGTGAAAAAAAAAAAGGATCAAATTGCCACTCTCCTGTTGTCCCTATTAATCCAACATCAATAATTAGTAAAAGGGAAACACAGACGCACTGTGTGTGGGGCCTGTACCGGCACCTCCTGCTTTGTTTCACTGGCTTATCACCCTACTCTGTTGTACATCCATATTCTTTCATTATTGTGCCTTAGAAAGTCTGTATATAAAATTTATGTGGCAACTATCTTTTCTTCCAGATGAAAATGTATATTTATTAATTGGAAACAGCCTTTTGATTATTTCAAAGAACTTGTGCATGAATTGGGATTAACATTTTTAGTTTTGATCTTAGCATCTAGAAATATAATATTGTCCTTTCCTGTATTCAAACTTTTTTATCAATCAATAAAATTTTCTTCTAAGGTCATATGTCATATTTTCTTTAGTTACTCCTATGTTTTTGTGGTGTGGGTTTTCTCATATAGGGTTTTTCTTCTACTTCTCATAAAAAGCATCTACAGAACAGGGTCACTTCAGCACTGTCAAGGAATTCTCAAGCTTCAGAGCCAGCCCGACTACATGGGTGCTTCACACAAGTCTCCTGGGCTAACCCCAGTGCGGGGGCCAGCCGGCCACACTCTGCTTCAGAAGCAGAGCTCTGCCTGTTCTTTCACACATGTGACTAAGGTCACTGCTCTCACTCTGCTGTCTTTGTCCCCACGGTTCTGGTTGCAAGCACATTGGATGAGAACCAAATCAAATTCAGGGGCCCAGTTCCATGTTGACCTTTTGAGGAGATTTGATCCTGCTCTTGTTCAGTTCAGTTTGTGACCAGAATTGTGGAAAGAATTTAGTTCGTGAGCTGAGGTACTGTATTTAAACTTGCATTTTTAAAAAAATCTGTTTTTCTGGAACTTCACGAGACAACCACTTGGTTTTGTGGTTCCAATTTGTGTGATTGTCCTGTGTGGTCCTGCGGGCACGTGCTGCAGGGTGCTGGCCTCTCCGTGAGCCCGCAGCAGCCTATTTCTTGGCTTTGTTTCCCTATGCTTTGCTTGAGACGGGCTCATGATGCAGTTCAGGCTGGGCTGGGCTCACTTTGTAGCCCAGGCTGGTCTCCAACTTGCAGTGGTTCTCCTGCCTCAGCCTCCCAAGTGCTGGGATTATAGGCAGGCACCGCCACACCCGGCCTGTGTGCTTAGCCTTAAGACAGCTTTCGGGTAAAGCGTGAAGTTAAAGGTGTCACTGACAGCTTCGTGGCTCTTGAGTGCTTTCTGCTGATGCGGTCGTGGGGCTCAGGTGACCGTGTGTGTTGTTCTTATTTTGGTTTCTCGGGGTTCTTGACCACAGAGCACCCCTGACCCGCTCCTCTTTGACAGCAGGCTGCAGCCTGGATCCCAGCCCCCTGCCCCTCTCTTCTGTGGTCTCCCTGGGGTGACCCTGCTGGCGCCCGGATGCTGCCCGCCCCTCAGCCCACTCACCTCCTGGCTCGTTGCGTGGGCTGTGCTGCAAAATGGGCTGCTTTGATCTTTTTGTTTTTGTGTTTTTACTTGGAATATTTTTCTTTCCCACTACAATTATGCTCAGAAAACACAAGTTCTGCCTGTTTCCTGCTGTTTCTTTACACCTTTATATACTTGGCCTTCACCCCCGTTTTCTACAGTTTGTGCAAAAACTGGCCAATTTAAAAGGGTATCAAAGAAGCTGTTTTAAATTTAACAGGGTTGATTTTTTCCTTCAAGATCATGCAGCTTTATTTTGAAGGCGCAGCTTTCTCCTCCAGGACCTGCAGAGTGCGTGCCTGTGCAGCTGGCCAGTCACCCACCATGGGGCCAGGAGCCAAGGGGACAGCAGGGGAGTGGCCACAGCCTGTCTGGCTTTGCTGGAGCCAAGCAGGGTGCCAGTCTTCACGCGGTCACAGCCCTGTGCCACCCGCCCTGCCCAAGCGCTCTGCCCTGCCGGGCTGCTCCCCTCTCAGCCGGGTGAAGAGCTACAAGCTGCTGCCCCTGGGTGCTAAGGGGACTTCTCCTCTTGTGACGCCACCCAGCCTCGCGGCTGGGGACTCGAAGGTGACAAGGAGAAGCCAGGGGAGAGGGCAGGATGGGTCTGCAGTGGGCGAGCTGGGGACAGGATGTGGGGTTGGCACCGTGCTCACTGCGTCTGAACAGGGGTAGTTTCAGATGCCTTCAGGAAGGAAGACTGCCTTAAAAATGATGGTGACTTCTGAATCAAGAGAATATCTAGTAACAATAAAAACTGAAATTGGAAATCAAAACTCGGTATATTTATCTGGCAGCAGAATACACTGTGGGAAACAGAATTAGCAAATAGAATGAGCAAAAACTATCCATTGTACAGCACAAAGGGGCAAAAAGACGAAAATAACCACAGACAGGAGAGCGGGTGAGAGAGAGGAGATATTCAGTGAAAGACCCAAAACATGTGAGAGTTAAGCCTCATACGAGAGGAGGAGGGCGTCAGGGCGAAATGGGAAGAAAAAAAAAATAACCAAGAACTTTCTGGAAGTGGTGAAAGATACTCGGACACATAGTCAACAAGCCCCACCAACATACGAGTGAAATGAACTCCAGAAGTATAAGGCAAAGACGGGAGGCCAAGGTAAAGAGATGGTCATAAAAACATCCAGAGAAAAGACCCCCTACGAAGGCTGACGATCAGGTCTGGGGGTTTTTCCTGTGTGGTGCTGGGGATCAAACCGAGGGCCCCGTGCATGCAAGGCTAGAGCTCTACCCCTGAGCCACACCCCCAGCCCCAGAGAAGGCTTCAAAAGCAACAAGGGGAGGCGCAGAGACCTGGGGCTCGCGGAGTGTTGGAAATGAACTCACCCAATGTAGGTCCAGGGAAAATCAGCGCAGAGCTGGGAATGTAGCTCGGTGCGAGGCCCTGGATTCAATCCCTAGCACCAGAAAAAAAGCACTAGCAGAGACGTATCCTGGGGAAGTCAGTGTGCCTCTCTACGTGGACATAATTTAAACACTTTCTCGTAGCTGCTTAGCACTCCAAACCTAACCGTCCATCGTTAAGTCGCCCATGCGAATGGAATGGGTGTTTTCCAGACATGGGAGGTGATGAGCCGAGGTTCCTATGACAGAACCTTGGGCAGCCGCTAAAATGAGGAATTCCATGAGAACCAGGTACCCCCTTGGAAGTATCTCCCCTGAAGAGCCCAGGACACCAGCTCAGCTCAGCATCCCGAAGGGGTTTACAGCAGCTCGGTTCCCGACACCCTGTCCTGCGAGCAGCGCGCATGCGCAGCAGCGGGCGATAGGCAACTACCAGGTGGAAACCGCACATGCGCACTCGGCTCTCAAGGAGGAGGAGTCCAGACACCTGTAGCGGAATGGAAGCAGGCGGGAAAGGGAAGGTGGTGTGGAATGAATCAGACACACAAACTCAAATACCGGATAGTGCCTTCATGTGAGGCAGGCAGAGTGCAGACAGAGCACAGTGAGAGGAGGATAGAGGGAGCACAGACCTCCCAGGACTGGAGAGAGGTCCAAGGTACCGGGACTGCAGCAGAGGTGGAGGGGGAGGGATGGAGAAGGGATCTGGAAGAATCACGCTGTTACTCCCCGCACCGGCTCCCTGAGACGGTTGCGAGCTGTGAGTACCACCGACATGCATGCGGTGACAGGAAACTGAGCAAACTAGAGCAAAGACGACGGCAGAGCCTCTGCTAGGAGCTGAGATTGCAGTAGGTCCTAGAGGGGTAGATGCTGGTGTATGGAGGTATCTGGGAGGCTGAGGCAGGAGGCTTGCGTCTGTCTCCTGTGGTGCAGAGACACCAGACAGGTGATTTGAAGGCTGATGAGTTAGTTCAGGTGCAATGGCTGTTTTACCCCACCCCAAAAGCACGATTGTTGTGGCAAGGAGCAGGCGCATGAAAACAAACGAAAAGTCACAGCTGCAAACAAATGTGATTTCTCCACAGAACCTGTATCGCTGGGTGAGGGAGAGCAAACAGGACTGATAGATTCTACCACACGGCTAGACACCGACAACCACTGAGAGAAAGCAGCCGGGCCTGTGGGGAAAAGGAACACTGCTCCACTGTTGGTGGGAGTGCAGACTGGTGCAACCACTATGGAAATCAGTATGGAGAATTCGCAGAAGACTAGGACTGGAAGCGCCATTCAACCCAGCTATGTCCCTCCTGGGTATTTTCCCAGAAAAACTGAAAAGTTCATGTCACAGTGATATATGTACACCCGTGTTTATAGCAGCACAATTTGTAATAGCTAAATCTTGGAAACAACCAAGATGCCCATCAACTGCAGAGTGGATGAAAAAGATGTGGTATTTTTATATCATGGAATATTACTCAGCTATGAAAAAGGATGATCTTGAGGCTTTCATAGAAAAATGGAGACCACTTGAGACTATCCTTATTAGTGGAATAAATAAGAATCATATTTATAAATATCACATTGTGTCTCTAGTGTAAAAAGTAACAAGAACTGTAGGAGTAATAAAATCCAAAATGCATAATTGCACTGTAAAAAAGAGGTAAGTGTTCTAAAGGATATAACTGCATTTATGTTTAAGTGTGTAAGATAGATGACCATACTACCATTTTTGTTAGATTGTTGAGCAGAACTGTTAACAGTCTCACTGTTTGAATGTCTACTTTGTGTGCTTTAATTTTGTAACTTGAACAACTATTTCCAAGATGACACTATGCAACTTATCAAGTAGTGATTTCTTAGTGGTTTTTTTGTCTTTTTTTTCCCTTTGGAATTCTGTGTTGTTGCTACCCTTTTTTCTATTTTGTTTGGTTGGTTTTTTTCTCTTTAAATAAAATTTTAAAAAAAGAAAAAGCAAAAGAAAGCAGCCAGGCACCCGGTGTGTGGGGGGTAAAACCTCACTTCTGTGCAATTTCTATACCAGGCAAATCTGGAGACAGGAAATGGATGCCAGGCTGCCAGTGGTGAGGCCTGTGGGCTGCAGATTCACAGAGCTCTGTGTGGCCGAGGCGCCATCTGGGTTGGGTCATGGGTGACTTCCAACCCTTTGACCACAGCAAAACCTCAGCGGTCGCACTGAACACTTAGATGGAGTCAGGACCACATAGCCCCATGAATACACTGAAAACCGTTTGACTCTGCATTTTACGTGGGTGAACTTTATGAAGGGGAAGCTGTCAGTAAAGCTATTAAAATAGCATTAATGCTGGGTGTGGTGGTGCACACCTGTAATCCCAGCATTTGGGAAGCTGAGGCAGGAGGGTTGCTGGGAGTTCCAGGCCAGCCTGGGCTACAAAGTGAGTTCAAGGCCAGCCCCAAAGTACAGAGTGACACTGTGTTTCAAAAAGACAAAACAAAAAAGCAATAGTATTAATAAAATGATCATTCTTATCCTTAAAAAGAATTGCTGTTTTTTAAAAACAACAATACATATGAATTCCCCTATATCCACATCTTCTCCAACAGTGCCCATTGTACATTTTTAAAAATATTGCTTAAATTCATTTTATTTCAAGGAAAAGAAGAAGAAAAATACGGTTTAAACCTGTCAGAGTAGTAAGGGTTGAACCCAGGGCCTTCACACTGAGCTGCACCCCTGCATCTGTTGTTCTTTTTCTCAAGACAGGGTCTCATTAAGTGGTCTGAATGAGGCTTGGATCTGTAAACCTTCTGCCTCAGCCTCCCACTGGTCACATTTTTGATTGACACTAAATTTGCTTGATACCTGCCAATGGAATTAATAAAAATAACAGAATCAAGACTCCTGCCTAGTAATCTCTGGACGTTGCTCTGAGCATTTCATGCATACCAACTTATGTAATTCTCACAAGCCTATAGGATGAACACTGACTGAGGATCCCAGTTGCATTTCATGGCCTTGTCTTTAATCACATTCATACTGGGGCATGCATACTTTTGTTCTATTTTGAAACATTTTCATCCCTTTGGTCATTTCAACTTTTCTTATGCATCATCTGTTCACAGTGTTTGTCCACATTTTGTCATTACTTTCACATCTTATGAGCTTATCAGAACTCCTTATATATGAGTTCACTTTTTTTGTTTTTTGTTTTTAGCACTGGGAATTGAACTCAGGACCTTACACTTGCCAGGCAGACACTGTGCCACTGAGCTATATCCCTGGGCCAAGTTTGTGTTTCTGTTGAGAAAGTCTTGCCTAATGGGTTCACTCACTGGGGCTGCGACAGAGCACCCCGGGCTGAGTGACTTGAGCAGCAAAAATCTCCTCTCCCTGCTCCACGGGCCAGAAGCCGGAAACGGCTTATTCCAGTGGAGAAGCCGGCTCCCTGTGTGTGGGGGACCCCGCTCCCAGCCTCTCCTCAACTGTAGATGGTGTCTGCCCCGGGCTCTCTTCGCGTCCTCTTCCCTCTCTGCTTTCTGTCTTCGGATCTCTTGTCTGTCTAGGTTTTACTGGACCTGATGTGACAGCGACTGTGTTTATGGTTATGACACAATGTTTGCACACACGCGTCATGGAAGGATCACATTGTGCAGACAAACATGCCCACCACAGCCTGCTTCTGTGACTGTTGGGATGGGAACACTAGACTCTTCCTTGTCTCTGTTCTGAGCAGGACAGCAGACCATCACTGGGCACCCTCACCATGCAGGCCACATTCGTGTTACACTGGGGCCCCACCCTACCCCCATAGTGACTTGGCCACACCTGTGATGACCCCAGATTCTGCTCCACTCTTAGGTACTGAGGGCCAGGAGTTCAACAGGGGGTCTGGGGCAGGGGCACAATTCAACTCAACCTGGTTGGTCATTTACCCGATTTTACTTCTACATCATTGACACCTCTGGTGGCACTCTGTGGGCTACAGTTTCAAGGAGACTGGGAAACCAACCGTGGCTTCCCCAGGCACGGATATGACAGTGTAGACGGTGGCCAGTTGCTAGATGGGCAAGTGGATGCACACTCAGCTTCCAGTAGTGGGAAGGGACAGCTACAGTGGGAGGGGACTGCGGAGCCAGGCCCTGAAGCAAGTGGCAACATTAGCCAGGCAATGAGCCAAGGGGAGAATCTTCAAGCAACGGGTGCAAAGGCCCTGGGGCCAGATGCACTGGACACATGTGTGAACAGCCAGTGGAAGTCCCAAGGAGTCAGGAGCAGATGAAGGGTAAGAGTAGGCACAGAGGACTCACTGGCCACTGAGGGGTCTGCTGCTTTGCACGATAAGGAGCCCCTGGACAGCGTGATGAGGCTGGGATACGCCCAGACCAGGCTTTTAAAGACCGGCTGACCTGACCGCTCACCCCGTGGCTCTGTAATATACCCACGGTGCACTAGGGCTGGGGGAGTTTTAGGCGCCTTGTTCAAGCACTGGATGGAGTGTGATGCCCTTTATTTGGACTGGTAGGGAACTGTAGGAGGAGCAGATCTGGGGACACACACATGTGCTCTGTCTCGCTGTGTTAACTGTGAGGTGTCTGCTAGACTTCAAGAGGAAAACTGAGCAGTTTAGAGTGGGGGGCCTCGCTGCAGTGACAGATTTTGGGGAGTCATCAGCATGTCAGTGGTAACTAAAGTCACTGCACTGTGTGAAAGTTTTGCCGGAAAACCATGGCGGCTCCAGCAGACGCAGGTTCAGCATGGACACTTGGGGCGGATTTCCAGCTCGGTGTCCACAGAGATCCGAGGCCATCTAATTACAAAAGCAACTCGCACGCAGGTGGCCCTGGCTCCAGCACCCTCCGCGCTCTCCCCGGGGGTGCCCGGCGGGCAGTGAGGTGCCTCTCACCTGCTCCCAGAAGTTTGGCCCAGCACAGCAAACCACTCTTGCACAGATACAGAGTCTCATTAAGTGGAAACTCCCGGTGACTCCCCAAGGAACTGAGCTCTGCCAGCACGCTGAGGCCCCAGAAAACAGCCCCCCCAGCCCAGGTTCCCGCGCAGTAATTGGCCTGGCTCAGCCTCCCCAGTGGACCGGGGAGGCCTCTGCTCTCATTAGGAGCAGGCAAGCCCGGGCTGGCCTGGGAACTGCACAGAAACTTTTCTTCGATGTGTTGATCTCATTAGCGAGGAGGCTGCCGACCTGACCTCCTGGCACCCGCCTCCCCAGGGCAGCAACTCATGTCCCGGCTCTGCAGAGGCGGAAGAGTTTGTGCCAGGCCGAGCGGACCTGCTCAGACCTGCACTTTGGCTCTGTGGGAAAGGCCAGGGGCAGGCAGGCTCCACTGGGCCTCTGCATCTTTGTGCCCAGCTCCTGCTGGCACCCCGAGTGCAGCCCCTCAGCACCCCATGAGGTCCAGGACGCCCCTGCAACAAGAAGCCATGAGGGCAACCCAGAGAAGCTGGGTTTCATTCTGCCTCATCAGCACTGGGCCACTGCTGTCTCCATCAAGGGGACCCCAGGCTGGCACAGGGGGCACAGAGGTGGCCAGGGTGAGCGGAACTGTGGACAGAGAGGTGTGGGTAGAGGCCTGGGGCTCACACAGCCAGCGCTGTTCAGCCTGGTTTTTTTTTATTTTACAGCCTGGTTTTTTTTTATTTTAAAGAGAATAAAACCAAAGACGGTAGAACAAAGCAGATCAGAACAGGACAACATAAGCAACACAGCACTTCACAATAAGATAACCGGGCATTAACAGTAGCTATCATAATATCTCTTTCTCTGCTATAGTTGAGCATAGTTTCAAATACAGTAATATCAAACATAACAAAATAGTATAAAATCATTCAAAAGAATGAAAGAATTACAGGGCATTCTGAACTGAATAACAGAGAATGATCAATGGGTACTATAATATTTCATTTTACATAAAAAATTTGTTTATACTATCACATATATTAAAATCCCAATAAGACACAACATGATAGAACCAATGGTAATAGAAGAATAGAAGCATGGTAGGACTTCAAAGCAAGGCGATATTAAATCAGCAATAGCTTTCATAGTGTTTTGTTTTCTTCAAAACAGCTGTTCATACCATCATGCATAATAAAGTCAAACAAAACAGAACAAAACTATTCCAACTGATGAATCAAAACATTGAAAGGCTTCAAAGCTATGAGATGGGGACTCATGATTACCATAAAATTTTATATACTCTTATCAACTCTCATACTAGGGAGACTATATGGTATTTACACATGTGAGTCTGGTTTATTTCACTTATGAGTATGGTCTCAAGTCGTGTCCATTTATTTATAAATATCTCGATGCGGTCATTCTTTATAGCTGAGTAGTACTCCATTGTATAAAAATGCCACAACTTTTTTATCCATTCCTCAGTTGATGGGCACTTAGGTTGTTTCCAAGATCTGGCTATTACAAATTGTGCTGCTATAAACATGGGTGCACATATATCACTGTGGTATGATGTTTTCAGTTCTGGGAATATGCCTAGAAGTGGAATAGCTGGGTCAAATGGGACCTCCAGACCCAGCTTTTTGAGGAATCTCCAGACTGACCTCCACAGTGGTTGCACCAGTCTACACTCCCACCAACAGTGCAGAAGAGTTCCTTTTTCCCCACAGCTCTACAGCACTTGTTGTTGGTAGTTTTTTCTATCCTGGCCATTCTTTCTGGAGTGAGATGCAATCTCAGTGTGGTTTTAATTTGCATTTATCTCATGACTAATGATGATGAACATTTCTTCATGTATTTACTTGCCATTTGTATATCTTCATCTGAGAACTGTGTATTCATTTCAGATGCCCATTTTTGGATTGGGTCTTTGAATTTCTTTTTTAAAAATTTTTTTAAATTTTATTTCAAAAGGGAGTAAAATTAAACACAACAAAACAGAGCAGAATGGGACATAAGAAAGCATAAATTTCAAAGCAGGGTCTTTGAATTTCGAGGGTCTGATTTTTTAAAATTCTTTATAAGTTCTAGGCAGAAGTCCTTTGTCTGAGGAACTGTCCATGAAGATTTTTTCCCAATTTGTGGGGTTTCTTTTCACTCTGCTGGAAATCTCTTTTGAATGCAGAAACTCTTTAATAAGATGTGGTCCCAGTTATTGATTCTGGGAAGTATTTCCAGTGCAGTTTGATTCTTGTTCATGAATTCTCTACCTACCCCTATATCTCTGAGATTTTTACCTACTTTGTCTTCCAACAGATTTAGTGTTTCTGTTTTAATATATAGATCTTTGATCCATTTAGATTTTAGTTTAGTACATGGTGATAGGCATGGGTCTAGTTTTAGTCTTCTGCATATGGATGGCTAATTTTTCCAGCACCATTTGTTAAAGAGACTGTCATTCTTCCAGCTAGCATGTTTGGCCCCTTTATCAAAGATAAGGTGGCTGAGTGTGTTTGTGGTTGTGGTTGTATCTTCCAATCTATTCCATTTCTCTTCAGATCTTTTTTTATTCCAGTACCATGTTGATTTTATTACAGTAGCCTTGTAGTGTAATTTCAAGTCAGGGATTGTGACGCTTCCTGCCTTGCCTTTGTTGCTTAGAATTGCCTTTTCTATTCTAGGTCTCTTCTGGTTCCAGATGAATTTTAGGAGTGATTTCTCTGGATCTATGAGGTGTGTTAGTGGTATTTTGATTGGAATTGTGTTGAATCTGTATAGTAATTTTTGGGAGAATGGCCATTTTCACAATGTTTGTTCTTCCTATCCATGAACAGGGAATGTCCTTCCATTTTCTGAGGTCCTCTTCAATTTCTTTTTCAAGGTATTATTATTTTCCCTGTATAGCTCTTTTACTTCTTTTGTGATATTAATTCCTAAGTATTTCATTTTTTGGATGCTAGTGTGAAAGGTGTGGCTTCTCTTATTTCTCTCTCAGTATTTTTGTTGTTAATGTATAGGAATGCTGTTGATTTTTGAGTATTGATTTTGTATCCAGCTACATTGCTAAATTTATTTATTACATCTAGGAGTCTTGCAATGGAGTTTTGGGGGTCTTCTATGTAAATTATCATGCCATCTGCAAATAATGATCATTTAACTTCCTCTTTTCCTACCTTTACTCTTTTTATTTCTCTTTCCTGTCTTATTGCTCTGGCTAGTATTTCCAGTACTATGTTGAATAGGAGCGGTGACAGGGGACATCCTTGTCTTGTGCCTGATTGTGAGGTAAAGGCTTTCAGTTTTTGGCCATTTAATATGATGCTGGTTTTTGGTTTGTCATAGATGGCCTTTATCATATCGAAGTAAAGACCATCTATTCCAATTTTCTGTAAGGTTCTTATCATGAATGAGTGTTGGACTTTATCAAAAGCTTTTTCTGCATCTATAGACATGATCATGTGGGTCTTCCTTTTGGCTCTATTGATATGATGGATTACATTTATTGATTTACATATGTTGAACCATCCCTGCATTGCTGGGATGAATCCCATTTGGTCGTGGTGTATAATCTTCTTAATGATTTGCTGTATCCAGTTTGCCAATATTTTATTGAGAATTTTTGAATCCATGTTCATTAGGGAGATTGGCCTATAGTTCTCTTTTTTAGTTGGGTCTTTCTCAGGTTTTGGTGCTAGAGTAATATTTGCTTCCAGGAATGACTTAGGAAGAATTACTTCCCTTTCAATTTCACTGAAGAGTTTGAGGAGTGTTGGAATTAAGTCTTCTTTGTATTTCTTGTAGAATTCTGCAGTGAATCCATCTGGGCCTGGGCTCTTCTTTGTTGGCAAGGACTTAATTACATTTTCAATTTCAGTAATATAAATTGGGTTATTCAGCAGTTTTACATCTTCCTGACCCAGCTTTGGTAGTTCATATGTGTCATGGTTTATGTCGGTGGCCCCCAGGCCCCATATATTTGCATTGTACATTTGTGACTGGTTCATTGTCTAATGCTTGGATTGATGGTGTCAGTGCTACATCCTCCTAGGGGGTGGATCCAGGATGTGATGTAATGGCAGGAAGAAGGTGTGTCTCTCTTTTGCCGGTTTCCAGCTTGCTGTTTGCAGCCGCCATGAAATGTGGCCCCACCATGCCACCCTGCCTTGGAGCCAACTGAGTATGGACTGAAACCTCCAAAAACTGTAAGAAATAAACCTTTCCTTTCCCAACTTTGGGCATCAGGTATTTTGTCTCAGCGATGAGTAAAAAGTAACTAAGACATTATGTATCTAGGAATCTATTACTTCTGTGTTATTGAACCTGTGAGAGTAGAGGTTTTCGAAACAGGTGTTGATGATCTTCTGTATTTCCACAGAGTCTGCAGTGATTTCACCTTTTTCATTCCTTTTTGAATGAATTTGAGTTTTTCTTTCCTTTTTTAGATAAGGTTGGCTAGGGGCTTATCAATTTTATTTATTCTTTCAAAGAACCAACTCTTTGATTCATTGATTCTTTGTATTGTTTTCTTAGTCTCTATTGCATTAATTTCTGCTCTAATCCTTATAATTTCCTCCCTTCTTTTGGCTTTTGGCTTGGCTTGCTCTTCTTTTTCTAGATGTTTGGGTTGTAGCATCAGGTTGTTTATTTGCGTTTGTTCTGTCTTCCTGATGTGGGAACTCAGTGCAATAAATTTTCCTCTGCGGACTGCTTTCATTGCATCCCACAAAATCCAGTAAGTTATGTTTGTATTTTCATTTGCTTGTTGATATTGTTTAATTTCTTCTTTAATTTCCTTCATGACCCACTGATTGCACAAGAGTATATTATTCAGTTTACATGTGTTTGTGAGGTTTTTGCAGTTGCTTTTATCATTAATTTCTAGTTTCATGGCACTATGATCCAATAACATGCATGGGGTAATTTCACTTCTTTTGCATTTACTTAAATATGTTCTGTGGGCTAGTATATGGTCTATTTTAGAGAATGTCGCATGTACTGCTGAGAAGAATGTATATTCTGATGTTGTTGGATGGAACACTGTATATATATCTATCAAGTCCATTTGTGATCAAGTCCAGGTGTGATTCAGTTCTGTTATTTGTTTGCTGATTTTCTGTCTAGTTGATCTGTCCCTTTGTATCAATGGCGTGTTAAGGTCTCCTGTTATAATTGTGTTATTGCTTATTTGATTTTTCATTTCTGTAAATACTTGCTTTGAATAGCTGGGTGCTCTGGAATTTGGTGCATATATATTTAAGCTTGTTATCTCTTCCTCTTGAAGTTTATTTCCGCTTTTTTTTTTTGGTTGCCTGTTGCATGACGTATTGCTTTTCATCCTTTGACTTTCAGTCTATGGGCTTCCTTTTGGGTTAGATGGGTTTCTTGTAGACAGCATATGGTTGGATGTTGTTTCTTGATCCATTCTGCCAGTCTGTTTCTTTTGGCCGGTGAGTTGAGGCCATTTACATTAATGGTTATAACTGTTATATACTGGTTTATTGTTGACATGTTATCTTTCTGCTGTTGTATTTTTAGCTTTCCATTCTGTTTAATTGTCTGCCTTGCTTGGTGGTTTTATCCTATGTGTATCTAGAATGTCTTTCAGTATTCTTTGTAGGATTGGTTTGGTGTTCATGAAGTTTTTCAGCTGTTCTTTGTCATGGAAGTATCTTATTTCTCCATCCATTTTGAAAGACAGTTTTGCAGGGTTCATCAGTCTGGGTTGGAAGTGGTTTTCCTTTAGGATCTGAAGTACTTTACTCCATGCTCTTCTTGACTTCATTGTTTGTGTTGAGAAGTCTGCTGTGATTCTGATAGGTTTTACTTTATAGGTGATCTCTCTTTTCTCTCTAACAGCTTTTAGTATTCTGTTCTTATGGTGGATTTCTGGGATGGTGATTATTATATGTCTGGGTGTAGTTTTATTTTGGTTATGGCTATTTGGATTTCTATATGCTTCACTAATCCATGTGTCAGTTTCCATTCTCATATTTGGGAAGTTTTCAGTTATTACTTCTGTAAATAGCCTCTTGATATCATTTGGGCTGTCCCCTTCTTTTTCATTTATCCCTATTAATCTTATGTTATTTTTCTTCGCATCATCTTGCAGCTGTTGAATTGTTATTTCCTGATTCTTTGTTATTTTTAAAAGATCTTTCCTTTCCTGTTCACTAGCTGCGATCTTATCTTCGAGGTCTGAAATTCTGTCTTCACTTTCATTGAGGCAGTTTTGGCAGCTTTCAATAGCATTTTTGATTTTCTCTATATCTCTTTGAATCTGCTTCATGTTTGTTTCTTATAGTGTTCATTCATGGATTCTATCTGTTTGCTTTGTTCCTCTAATTTTTTAGTTGTGTCTTCACCTAATGTGCTCACCATTTCTTTCACTATTTTTATCATTTCTTCTTTTACCTGGGCAAGTATTTCTGATTTGAATTTCTCCATAGCTTCCCCTAGTTGCTTCTTTATTTCAGTTGATATCACTTGAGTCATTTCAGGTGTATGGCTTCTATTTTCTTCTATGTACATGGCTCCGAGGCTTTCTTGGGATGGGCTGGAGATTTGAGATTGCCTTTTGGTCTTTCCTTTTGTCATTTTTCTATATTTCCTTGCTTTGAGTGGTGTTCCAAAGCTTCCTCTGGGTGTTTGTTGAATCACCTCCTGCACCCTCAGCTCCTGGAGCAGTCCGGGCTCCCCCACAGGTTCTTGGCTCCCTAAATTGAAAGGTGGAAGCTGGGCATGGTGAACTGGGGCTGGCAGAACCTCTGGGGCTCAGTCCCACGTCCTAGGGGGCTGGATATGAACTCAACCACTGGGAGTGTTGGTCTTAAGCTTTCCCCAGGGCAGCCCAACTGGGACGAGAGTCCCCCTGTGCAATCTCCGCCTCCTGAACTGAAAGAAGCCCGCTGGGCATGGTACACTGAGGCCCGTGGAACCTCCGGGGCTCAGTCCAGTGTCCCCAGGGGATCGCTAGAAAATCAATTGCCAGGAGCGCAGGTCTCCAACTCTCCCCAAGTCAGCCTTGGGGCACTGGGACTCACCTCACATGGTCCTAACTCCCCTGCAGGCTCTCGGCTCCCTAAATTGAAAGGTGGGAGCTGGGCATGGTGAACTGGGGCCTGAAGAACCTCCAGGGCCCCTTGGTTTTTGTTATTAGCACAGATTTGCAATGCATACTAAACACATGTGTCATGCAGGTTTGCTGTATGTGTGGATGTCATATCGTGACGCTCTTCACTTCCCACTCCCTTCCCTCCCCTCCATCTGTCTCATCTTCGATTCCCTTCTCATTTCCACAGGTCTACTCACCCCCTTTCCTATCTTTTATTTTGCTTTTTATTTATACTTCGGGTTTCTCATATAAGAAAAACCGCCTGATATTTAAGCTTGTGAGTGTGATTTGTTTCTCTTAAAACTCTGGTCTCAAGATGCATCCCTTTTCCTACGAATAAGTCAAGTCTAGCCTGCTTGGAGGCTAGTAGTACTCCACGGTGTGTGAACACCATGTCCACTTTATCTGCTCATCTCCCAATGGACACGTGGGTGGCTTCCGAGGCTTAGGGCCAGGAATCACACTGCGGCAGGCACAGCGTGCATGGATCACTGTAATACGGCAACTTTACCTCTGCCCAGCAGACCCTGAAGAACATCACGCAGGCTGACACAAGCCAGGGATGGAGAGGAGGGGGCCCTAAGATGGTCCCACTTGTAGAAGCCGAGGATGAGGGGTGACTGGAGGCCAAGGGGCAGGTGACTCGGGCAGTGCTGTCTCCCAGATACGAAGCACAGTTGGGGGAGGCACGGGTGATGATGATTAGGGTGACGGCTGTGCTGACCAGTGAGGTCTGGTCCACACTGCACAGTGCACCCCATGGTGCCCCCCCACTTATGCACAATTGTAATCATGCAAGGGGCAAAGCAGTAGGCATCACGTGGGGGCATGACAGGAAGTTCTTCCCACCTCCTCCAGCCTGTCTTTCCCTCCCTCTCCCCTCCACACCTTAGTGAGCATTGGTGCGAGTGGCCAGGTCGGGCACTGTGGTGTGTAGGTGAGGGTTACACAGAACCCGGTCACCAGGGCGAGACTAACAGGAGGGGATGCCCCGGGCAAGGCAGGAGGACTGGAAAGCAGGGCACCCACTAGGGAAGACAGCCTGGAGGCTCTGCAGAAAAGCGGAACGGGGAGCACTGTGTGGTCCAGGAAAGCCGCTTCTGGGTGTGTCTCCCAGGGCTGCATCCGGGGAGTCGCCTGCACCTGCCTCTACTACAGCACGTCCCATGACGTGGTGCCTGGCTGCCGACCGGGTGGAGAACACGCGGCCTGCTGTGCAGGGACGTTTCCTGGGCCCTCGCTGAGAGCCACCTTTGACTCCTGAGGCCACAGCCAGCACTGTGCTGGGCAGATTAAGCCAGACACGGTGAGCCAAGGCCGCATCACCTGCTCCCAGCTGTCACCTGGAAAAAGGGGACCCTGTGTGGCCAGTGTGGGGGTCCCCAGAGGCTGGAGAGGATGGGCTGGCCCCCAGGGGGGACACAAGTTCAGCCATGAGATGGAAAAGCCCCAGGGGCTATTGCCGCACAAGGTGACTGTGGGTCTAGTGTTGGTGACTGGTGCGGACCCAGTGGGAACATCTTTAGGGTTCTCCCCATGGCCCCCTCCAAGTGACAAGAACAGTGTCCCTGGGGTCCCAGCCAGGTCCCACACACAGAGGCCGCGGGGAGCCATGTTGCCCAGAGGAGCCCAGGAGGCCTGGGGGCTGAGTATGCCAGCGTGGTCCTGGAGCCGGGGAAGCAACGGGCCAATTCCAGGAGCACAAGGACTCCAGCTCACAAGAAGCCAGCCGAACTGGGTGGTCAGTCATGTCCAACATGCCATGCCCACAGAGCCATGGGCAGAGCAGCTGGTGCAAGGCTGTGGAGACTCCAGACTATGAAAACAATTCTAAAGATAAATTCCTTTTGTGGCCCTGAAGCAAAGCCAGCAGATTACTGTAGCTGCTGGTTTCAAACAGGAGCCTAAAGAGAATTCTTTCTGTGGTCTGTTGGCCGTTTCAGAACTTTGGAAATGGAATGGTCAATTCATCAGAAAGAAATAGCAGGTGAGTATGGCGGACTTTAGGGGGCCTGCAGGGCAGAGACCCTGGCGCATCGGGACCTGCACTGTGGGTTGACTTGGGGTGCCGGGAGAACAAGGAACTCTTCCCATCTCTAGGGGGCAGCTGTAATCCTGCCGGCATGTGGGCTGAGAAGCAGACATCTCATGTCATCCTGTCCCCCATGCCGTGTCCCCCTCCCCCTCCCCCCTGCTTAGCAAGTGGGAGCCAGTGAACTACACATCTTGTGAAAAGATTGGCTATGTTATTTAGTATGAGCTCTCCATATGCAAAGATAAGGACAACCATTTGGAAGAAAACAAGAGACAATATGACAGATAGTGATGATCTCTAGTTGTCTAGCTTTGAAATTTGTGCTTTCTTATGTCCCATTCTGTTCTGTTTTGTTGTGTTTAATTTTACTCCCTTTTAAAATAAAATATAAAAAAAGAAAAAAGATAAACTCCTTTTCCAAGTATAATGTGATGCACTCTATGTCAGGGGCAAACTCGGGGTAGCAAGGCAATTAGGAACTCTTGCAGGTGTCTTCCTGAAAGAGTCAAAGTCATCATATTATAGTGACACAGGCACGCCTAGCTCATAGCAGAAGTATTCATAACAGCTAAATCCTGGAAGAAACCTGTACGTCCATTGACAGATGGATGAATGGATAAAGAAGATGTGTGTGGTATTACACACCATGGAGTACTACGTGGCCATAAAAAGGATGACCTTGAGTCGTTTATACAACAGTGATCCACCTTGAGACCATCATGTTAAGAGAGATAAATAAGACACAAGCTTAACAGTCACGTGGTTTCTCTTATATGAAAGTATAATTTAAAAAGAAAATAAAAGACCGATGATAGGAAGCAGGGATAGACATTGTGGAAATCGGAAGGAACCTGCAGGCGGGAGAGACAGGAGAGGGAGAAGCGGGAGGAAAAAGGATTGAGACACCCCATGTGTGTGCCAGTTCCCTGTGATGAGTGTATTTAGATGCATCACCAACACGAACGGACAAAAAATCTAAAACCCTTCAGAAGGGGACTGCTGGGCTCGGAAGGGAGCGTGACTCTAGAGGACTGCGTGGAGGGTGTTCACAGCTGCTGTGCTCTGGATCATGGCTCACTTGAGCGGTATTTCTTGAGCACCTATTATGTGACACCTCCGGGCTCCGATGGGTTACATGGGAGGGATGATGGACAGATGTGTGCGAGAAGTGACAGATGCTAAGCGAAAACGTGGAGGGGAAGCAGGAGGAGGAGGGTGCAGAAAGGACAGCAAGGCTAGGATTTTTATTAATTTTATTTCATTTTTGTACTGAGAATCGAACTCACGACCATGCCTTTGCTACCACTGAGCCAAATCCACGGCCGTGGCTAGGAGTTTTTTTTTTTTAAATTATTTTATTTAAAGAGAAAAAACAAAACAAAACAGAATAAAGGGTAGCAACAATACAGTATTCCAAGGAAAAGAACCAACAAAAAAACCTAAGAAATTATTACTTGGAAAATTACATACTGACTTCTTGGAAATAGTTGTTCAAATTACAAAGTTAAAACATGTAAAGTAGACATTCAAACAGTGAGACTGTTAACAGTTCTGCTCCACGATCTGACAAAAACAGCAATATGGTCATCCATCTTACCCACTCAAATATACATGCAATTATATCAAAAGGGTAAAATTAAACACAACAAAACAGAG